>JABRWK010000046.1:582593-616702 GCA_013372445.1 Hypothenemus hampei
TAAAATAACAATAAAGTACACGGGATGATAGCATATTAACCATAAATATAAATAAGTTTAGGCGAATGTATTAAATTAGCAACTTTACATTGGGTCCTTCATTTTGTGTCAAGGCATACTACGATATTTTTTCATTTTCTCTAAAAACTTTGTCATACTGTATTATTTACAGAAATGGTACAAGATCTGCAGTAAAAGTATTCGAAAACAAAGAAAAATGCAAAAAACTTCAGGTATGTTACCATTGGCTTAATAGGAAAATTAAATCTTTAAATGTTAATAACTGGAAAACTACAACACTTGGTATATAGGTATGTTTGGTTAAATCGACTCAGAATGACCTCCCCTAATACCCTATTCAGTATCCTGCACTTGCTACCAAACACCCTGTATATTTCACGATGTGAACTCTCATACCGTAGCTTAAAGGTTATAGATTTTTTAACTATCCTGTAGAACAATTTGATGTTTCCTTCTGATCACAAATCACTTAAGTCTTGTGATTAAAGTGAATCTTGTTGTATATTGTATTCACTTATTCTCAATTGCTAGACCTTGTAAAGAGTACTAAAAAGAGAAGATTTATTAAGTGACACTTAAAGCAGCAGTCTATTGTTCTAACTCTTTAAATTAAGAGACACCATTGATAACGATTGCACTCCAAAAGAAGCAAATCCTTGCCTTGTTCTTATGTCGCTTGTCTTCTATTCAACATCTAATCAAAATGACAGCAATTGTTTTAATTCTCTTTTTTTCATTTAATTTTTATAATAAGAGCTCCCATATTTTTTACTCGTCTGTCTAAAAACTAATTCTAGAATCCACACTTGATCGTGAAAAAACAAGGCAAGTTCCACTGGGGACTCTGGTAAAATTATTGTCACATCGAAAAAGTTCCTTCGCCATTTCGTTCAATTGGCGTCTTTCATTTTCTAACCCAATAATGGCAATAGTGGTCCGCAATTCCCTAATGTTCGGAGTGAATTTATTCGTCCCTATAAATATATACAGGGTGTAACGGATGCTGATGGCCAAACTTCAGAGGGTAATTATAGAAGTAATTTGCAACAAAAAAGTCTTATAAAATTTTGATATTTATTATTATATTTATCTTTTTGCAACACCCGGTATAGAACATTTTTTAAAACTGAAGAACACTTGCCTTGAAGCAAATTTAATGCTCTTTTAGATGGTATGTTCAAATTAGATGTGGCTGTAAGAATAATAGAGATATTCTTACTTTTATGGTAAAAAAGCACAATATTTGTTAAAATCAAGAAATGTTAAATAAAAGAATAACTGTCAATTTTTCAAAAAAATTTTATAAGACTTTTTTGTTGCAAATTACTTCTATAATTACCCTCTGAAGTTTGGCCATCAGCATCCGTTACACCCTGTATATGTAGTGTTCTTGTAATCCAGGCTAAATCATAACGTGAACATATAACAACCTAGAATCTTCAATGTAATTTGTAAAGGACCGTCCATATCCTCAACAAATCCCTCTAGTCCTGAGAGATTTGCGTCTGATTGAACTGTGTCCTTATTATGGTTCTTGTTGAGATGGTATTTCCAGCAGCTTTTGAAGATATACATATATTATTTGATTTTACAGGAAACTTCAGTCCCATTAACTTACACATTGTCAATGGGCAACCAGTAACCACTCCACCTCCACCTCAAACAACAGTCAACGAAGAGGTTGAGAGTATAACATCATGGTACCAATGAATAAATATTAAAAATTTAATTTAGCCATGTGTATCAATTGTTAACAAATGATTATGTACCCATTGTATAACACAATAAATATAAAATGTGTTACCGAGTTACTCATAATCAGATAAAATACTCACTTCATCAACACAGTACATCGTAGTTGTCGTGGTCCTATGATTAGAAAATCATTATGAAAAAACAAGTGAAGTTAATTGTTTTTTCTGTTCTTCTTCTTTGTTTTCTTTTTGGCATCGACGAGGCTATGGGAATATTGAAAGAAGATGATCCTAAATCAAATCAACTTGATCGAGATGATCGAGACGGATTATTATTCCGAGATTTGTTTGGAATTATTGATTGTAAAAAGGGCTTCATAAAAATCAATGGAAGATGTATTCGGACTTTTTAGGTAGGTGACCACACATATGGATTAAATTTTTTTTAATAAACTTTTCATAAATTCTAAATTTCCTGTTTTAGATTGTTTTCGGTGAGAAAAAAAACCACTTAAACGATTTAGAAAACTTTAATATGGATTAAATAAGTACGGATTTTTATTTACTTTTCACTTTAACATGATGATGTTGCGTATTCATCCTGCAAGGCAGACTTTACACTGTTAAGCTCTTATTAATGTTAGAATTTCATCATTTAGCAATATTGTAAAAGCTTCTGTACTAATATGTCATAAATTAGACTAACCAATTAGTCTTTATCATCTGATTATGTATTGAAAAGAAAAAAAAGACCGATCATATACTATATCTGATACATTAAGTAAAATACAAGGTCAGGTATGAGATTTATACTCTTAAAAAACACTCGTTGAAATGATTAAAAATTAAATTATATAACTGTAAACTTTGGAATGAATAAATAAACTCAATTGGATGCTGAAAATATTTTGTCTAAAATAGTATCCAAGCTACTGATGCTCGATGTTTGATAACACTATTGAAATACACCATACTAAGCCAACAATGATAGACATGAGGTGCAAATTGTTGAAATTTGAATTTCTATAACGTCACCGAGACGAAAATCTAGTTATTCTACATAAAGGTTCACCACCCTTTTGACCAACATAAAATCAACAAAAAATCTATCTGAAGTTGCAAATCTTAAAAAACAAAATGGAATAATAAGTTTCGCTTGTTTCTGAATAAATGCCAAATTAGGTGTACTGCATACCGGGGAAACATGTTTCTTAAAATCGATTTCACAAAACATGAAACTCTTGTTTCATGAAACATATTTCATTTGAATGCACAGGGCTCTGCACACACCACGTTTCATGAAACTTGGGTTTTTCGAGTTTTATGAAATGAGTTTCCTTGAAATTTGAAAAATGTATTTTTTGACACCAGTTTTATTTTATTGTTGATGTGTGCTTCAAACTAACAAGTACTTCGTTCTATTTTCGATCAAAAATAACGGAACCATAATATGACTTGATACTACATAGACAGGTTTCTTTGATGCGCATAATCGCATTAAATTCCGATTTTATTCAACAGATTTCATGAAATCGGTTTCAAGAATCGCGTTTCTTGAGTGTACACCGTACATTAAGGTTTAAAAAATCAATCTTTGAATACAATTGCGTTTTGCATTGAGATGGAGTACATTTTGTGTGTGTTTGAATCTCTAACTCGAAAGTGATTCCGTTTGTAGAGCACGTCTTAATTTATTTTTGAAATACAAAAGCACTTCATTTCAGGAAAAACCCTATTAAAGAACAATTCGGTTTATGAGCAGAGACTAGTAATAGATTAAATTCGTAAAACGAGATTTCATTGCCTGAGTTTACGAACACTTTTGGTTCTAAATCGTAAACGAAATTGTATAACCATTTGTAAGCATCTTGAGGGGTTAAATAGATCGAAAATTCTTCTTGTTTCTATTCCTCAGAATATTTAGAATAAGTATATTTATTTTAAGGTTGATCTCACTGTTGATTAGGTTAGGTTAAAAGGCAAGAAGTTTCTTTTTGTTCTGTTATAAGCATACAAAGAACAAATAACTTTATCACGCTGACAGTAAAACAAATACAGCTCTCGCTATTGTCAATATAAGATTCACTGAGTTAATTTCACAGAAATAGTTATCGTTTCAGCGTTAATGTATTGCACTTTTCGCGTCTGTTAGATTAAAATCATAATCATGAAATATATTTCACTTGTTCTACTTGTACTAGCACTCTGCTTGTGTCTCTTCAATGGCGTTCGATTCAATGTACTAACAGAGGCTAGAGCCCCCCCCAGAGGGCTCAATATCGTTGATGCCAAATGTAAAGAGAGTTACATAAAAATTAATGGAGAATGTTTTCAAACTTTCCAGAAAGGTAAGTAGATACTCTATTTTATTTTAATCAAAAAAAGATTCAGAGGGATTTTGTTACAAGAAGCAGATAATTTTAGTCTTATTGCTGTAAGCTTGAATAGAACGTTTTTAATACTGATTAAAAGCCTCAATCGTGCCTTATTAACATCGAAATGTCTTTTTACAATTGATACACACAAGTAGCTAAAAGTGTCATTTTTCTAAAAAATGATCTAATGCATTTTTTGATTACCCTATGTACAGATTTAACCCTCAGATAAAAGAAATCTGTAGTTTCATTATCCCCTGGTGCTTTTTAAGGGCCGTATTTATAGTCGTTCCTTAAGTCTTCCTCAGCACTCATATCTTCCTTGACCAATAAGGAGTGTTTGCATTGAATAGTCGTTCCTCATTGGTCAAGGAAGACATGAGTGCTGAGGAAGACTTAAGGAACAACTATAAATACGGCCCTAAATGCTAAGAGTGTCATGTCGCACATACTATGTACATACAGTATGTTACATAAATACTTTAATGTCAATTTACTCAAAAAAAAATGAAAATGTGAAATGACACCTCTATCCACTTATGTCTTCAATTGTTATTCTAGAATATTTTCGCAAATCAGTTCTTTGCACTTTTGAAATGCTCTCGTATCCACTAATAGAATCAACCAGTTTGCTTCCAATTTTTTGTAATCCTGCTTCTGATTTTAGTGATACTTGGTGACTCATAAGATTAGTCTTTCCCCGTTCTTGGTAAAAATGTATTAAATAGTTTCATAGTAATAGTTTTCCTTACTTAAACTTACTGTATATAAAGTCAAAGACCTTTCACATGCTTATCGTGATCTATGTTCAAACCATAGACATATTAAAATTCACGAGTCGGGTTAATTCACCAAGTTATTACTAAAATACAATAGCATCTGTAATATTTATTGACCATATAAGAGCTAACATGGAACTCATCGCCGTCTTTATACGAAATAAAAGAACGCAAATTGGTCCCAAGTCAAAATTCCAGTTCGTTTTTCATATGTCTATGGTTACAAGAATAATCACATGTCGTCCACATGGAACTACTGCAACAATCAATCTCAATTCATACACAAATGCCAAACAATTAAAACTAATAGAAATGAGAACGTGGTCACCACCCATTGTATAAACGCGCACTTTTTACTGAGTTCGGTTGGTTTCAACCAAGATGGGGTTTAATGAAAAGTTATTTTGCTGTTTATCAATTGTCCTGCTATTATTTGGTTTGATATTGAATATTCCGAATGTCGTTGAAAGCAAGTATGTGATTTATAAAGAATTTGCAAATCCTGCATCAACAGCCTTGACCAATGACGCAAATAGTACCATCAGATCGAAAACAGGCAATATTATGGCAGTGTCGAATTGCGCCAAGGGTTATGTTTATATTAGGAATTCGTGCAGGAGAACATTTGGACGTAAACGAAGGTCAGCATACTTAGGTAATACTCTACTACTTAAACAAGTGCAAGTGAAAATTTAACTTATGTGTGTGTGGAGGAAGTATCCGACCTGGAGTACTGTCCTCTTACATTGACAATCATAAAGAAACCATTCTGGAAATAAATTTCTTCAAATATCTCTCTCTAATAATATTTCTATTTCTTTTTTTTCAAGATTATAAAACTTCACAATTCCATAAATTTTATTCAAAAAATAACCAAAAGTCACATGGAACGATATAGGGAAAGTAGGAAATTTTCTTCTTTTATTGCATTATCCTCGGGAAGTATATTTCAGAAATACAATATCTTCTTGAAGAAAGGCAACTGAAAGTATGAGAAGCTCACTTTGTCTTCAATTGCAAGGATTACAACTACAATTCGACAATCTTTTCCATACTGTGAACTACAATAGAGCTGCAAATGTTAAATATTCAAGTTAAAGTTACCAAATCACTCTTTTTGGTTTACCTTAAGTTCCGTAAGAATCCTTTTAATATACTGCATCATTCTCAATGATATTTTATTCGCTTGTAATATGCTCTCGGTACCTCTACGATTGCTAGTGGTCTGACACAATATGACCATGCTTGCAAGGCTTAAAAACGTGTTCGAACTGGCTTCCAAATATTTTTTAGTCGATTCTTAACATACATATGTAATATGTTGTTTGTACGAGAAATAGGCAAAGAATACATTTCTGAATACTATGGCGTGTGGTCATTTATAACATGCTTTCTCTGTATGTCTACATTCGCCAGTGATCTAGCACTCAAATAACAGGCTTACGAAGTTTAAAAACGCATTAACATTGAGTTCTGAGCATTCTCTGCTCAATCACATACTAGTAGCACGGAAAGTAAACCTGGAACATAGATGTTAATTACGAACCTTGTTATTTGCTATCTAATAGAATATTACCAGTAAGTGTATACGAAGTAAGAGCATGCTTTAAAAAAGCGTATTATTGAATTGCACGACAATCTTTTTCCGTGTTAGGTATCATGCAATACGTAGCGAATTTTGAGCAAAGACTGCTCAAAAACACGTCAGAATGCTATTTTTAGTAACACGTAATACTGTGCTCCGGGTCACTAGGAAATGTATATACATGGAGATTATGGATAGACCTGCTGCCTAATGGTCACTAGCATGTGTACTTTTAATTTTAAATACGACACTAGCATGCTTAAAATTTGAAAATACGAACAAATAAAACATATATTTGCTAGTAATGTGTTATTAGATAGCAAGTGCTCAAAAGTAATGTATGCCTTCTTACTTATAATTAGTATGTGCTGGTCTAATGATTGACTGATGTACCCAATACTATTAAAATAAGAGAGTTGATATCTATTATAATTTTTTTTCCAACATTCATATTTATCCTTATCATAAAATTAGATAAAACCCTGTACCCTTTCCGTTTGAAATCCTGAGATAAAAAGTGTTCAAGCTGATATGACACTACGTTATCATTCGGGCCATACATACATATGTAGGTATATAGTAGGTAGGTGGGTAAAGAGATGTAAATGTTTTGTTTCAATACCATTCAGATGACGTAAAAATCAAAAATGCATTTGAAACTCGCGGCAATCATTTTCGTATTGATCCTCACTGTGATCGTGTTGAATTCGCAACGGGTCGATGGCAAATTTTTAAGTTATGGTAATTTTTTAATTGTCAACGAGACCCAGGAAGGCAATCTCTTTCGTAGCGACACGTGCGCCCGTGGATACGTTTATAAAAAGAACAAATGTCTTCGGATATTCGGATTCAAAGGATAGGAATCGAATGAAAAGGTTAGTCTATGCTTTATTACAGTGCGAATTTTCAGTGGAAAAATATGTCAGAACTTTTTTCAGAAAATATTTTTTTTTTGGGAAGGAATGAGTCACACTTAATTAACAACAGTGGCGTACAGAATAGTTTCCTTGAAAAAAATTAAGTAGTTTATATTTAAGAGTAATGGGGTGTGGAGTAGGGGTGACTGGTGTAAATTCACTTGTGTGGTGAGAAAATTCTTTAAAAATCCCATGAATTTTAATGGATGTTTTCTCAATTCAACCCACTGCCTAATATTGACATTACTATTGTTAAGCAAATATAATAAAAGAAGCTGCAAAATCACTCAGTTCGATGTATGAAATGTCTATACTTGTAACCATATGTACTGATGTACATAGTATATAAACATTGAACATCCATAAAACATTTAAAAATTTCACACATTGTGCGTTCAAAATTAGTCGATTTAACTGTGACCGAGACGGGTACGACACAAACTTTCAAATGGCCAATTTTGAAATATCACGACCAACGATTTGGATAGTAATTTTGATGATTGAACTCCTAATAGTGTCGAATGTGTTGGCAAAGTTTATGACATACGAGGAATTTCTCAAACCCCGAGCCAAATTTGGACAAATTGTTACTGTTGAAGGGTGCGCCAAAGGTTACCTTTACAGAAACGGAATATGCAAACAGATTTTTGGACACGGTTAACATGAGTCTTGGCAAGTTACCTTTAATTTTTAAACATTAGACATGTTATATTAACTTTTCCTCGTCCAAATCTGACGATTGAGCTACAACTGTATTAGACATATCCAGAACCAAAATGGAAAAGAGTGTAATGTCCTTTACCCAAATGGAAATTTCTCAATGACATTGAACTCGAAAGGCTTTTTTTTCCAGGTAATGGTCCCCTAGAATTGCAATAGAAGGGATGATTATTTAAGACCAATCAATCAGCTGCCAGAATTCGAATTATCAAGGGGNGATAATTATGACAGTTACTAAATAAAGAAACGCAAATTACAAATTAAACGCAACTCAACTATGAAATTTTTAATAAAATTGCAAAAACCATTTTGTTAGTGAGTGAATAAAACAATGCTTTTGAAATAAGAGGCGTAAATGGTTGTAAATAAAAACTCGTTATGTTGGTTGCCTACTAATAACATAACTTGAACGCTGGCAACATTGTTACGCTTACAGCTGTGCACACTGGTGCTCACTGACCGACCTGTCACTGTCACACTGCTGATCAGTCGGTATCTATTTTTTTGCTCGTTCGGTGGATACGAGATAAACGCTTTATCTTTTTCCAATTATATCTGTTGAGATGATAGAAGCGAACTGGTGTTCAAATAACAGTTTGTGGCCAGTAGTCTCCTGCAAGGAAATCACGATTTAAAAACATCATCATCACTGTCACAGTCGTCATTATTGTGCTTCTGAACTCCTTATTTTAGTGAATTGTGTGAATTCAATTTTATTGGATATGGGTCTTTTTTAAGGTTTTTTCGGAAGTTTATTGTAGATTAATTAGACGCATTAATAGACAGCATTATGAGCAACGAGCCGGATATAACCGAGTATAAAACGATGATTTTTAATGCTGCCCGGTATGGCAACCTGAACAAGCTGAAGGCAATCGTTAAACGACTACATGTAAGTTGGTTTTAATTTTTGAATAACAATTTCAATTAACTTTGAAAACAACAAATAAATATTACTATCTAGACATGAGTTCCAGAACAGACGTTTAACGTAGATTTTGTCAACAAGAAAAAATACAGTGATGGCCAAAAGTTTAGACATTTTATATTTTAAAGATCGCTTGCTTTTCTGAATCACATCAAATATTAGTGCCAAAGACATGCTAATCGCTTGAAGCAAGGTCAGGAAAATAAGGACGACGTGGTAAACACTCAAATTTTGCATGATCACCGTTGTTGCACGTGCAGAATGAGTGCAATTCCATTGTCGTGTTGCAAAAGACTACCCGTTACTCCAAGAACCTCGCCATTTGGTTCAAATGGTGGTTATAACCTTTCTTACCGAGAGCTATAAGGCGAAATTGTTTGTGTTTCTTTGCACGACCTCTTAGTTTAAATTGATTGTAGTGCACCTAAAACTGCATAGCATGACTTGTCATTATCTGAGGCCCTATATACCGTGGTTAAACAGCATCTTCTATACACATCCAATCATTTTTTTTATTCGGACACGTGTGAAAGCACTTTCAATGCTTGTCCGTCAAATACAATGAATTCGATTTTGGCTGAAGAGACTTTTTAGAAGTTAAAGGTTCCCCTTGACAATTCGTCCAAGCTTTTCTGGATTGGTTGTCTTCTTGCAATTGCTTGCTGACACATCTGATTCAGACAATTGACATAAAATAATTAAAAATCCATTTCTGACATATTCATTTCATAATTGTTCCTTCGTTTCCGCCTAGACACTGTTCATACCTTTGATCGTCACTGTATATTTTAATTTGTTACGAATGTTGTTTCTCCGCTGCGGCTGTTGTTGTTTATGATTCGTATCAGCCGCATCAGAAAATTGTTTATCGTAAAGTTAACATTACTTAACGCGACACTATTTGATATAAACTTGACCCCCATAAACGAGTTTTTTTTGAAAATTGCGACACGTATTCTCGCACTGCTTATACTACTTTTTTTTGAGTTGCGTTGCATGTGGGCGAAATTATTTTTAGGAACATTCCTAAAATAACCTGAATATTAAAAAAATATGTAATGTTTTCACAAGGAAGTAGACGTAATTTTGTGTTTTGTTGCAAATGAGATATATATACATATGTACGTACATATGAAGTAATTGAAAAGGTTATTGCATAGTTGTGTTGAGAAGATTGAGTAATTCATCAGCAGGATTTCTCAGTTGTGGTTTACAAACCTCGTTTTACTGCATTACATTCGCAAGATCTAAAATATTCTACGAGGATTGTGATTTATACCCGCCAATTCGCCTATTACGTATCAATTTAACCGAGGAGGCGTTGAACTTTCTAATTAACGCTTTTTTTTTGTTCAACAAAAGAATTGTAGTGATTAAAATTAGTGTTCTTCTATGTGTCAACCACCAAAGAAGTTTCAATTCAGTGACGAATACCTTTTTTAGAAGAATTTTTCAAACATGTCCACTATGTCCAAAACAGCAAATAACCCTGTATATATGCAAAGTTTTTTCGTTTTTTTTTTGAAGGCCGGAAACTTTTCGAGTAACCTCGTAATAGAAAATTGTTACGATCTTACGGTACAATGCAAAAACAATTGAACATTTTTGCAAAACCTTCGGAACCAATCGAATTATTGAGTTTATGTAAACAATTACCTGCGACTGATGCCAAGTGGCATTTGTTTTCATCATTGCTTTATCTCTGATCAATTTGGATAGATAAAGTAATTTGAAAAGCCATTAATTAAAGGAATTTGTCATGAAGGAAATTGAATAAGGAGCAGTCCAGCCATGGCTACTTGACACTTCATTTCAAAGTAAAAGATTAACTATATGTCAAATGTTACAGTTGAATTTACATTTCCTGTTTATATGAAATATGTGTGTGTCTGTGTTTGATTTCGTTAGGCCATTTACAATAAATATTATTTATTGTTTTGTTTTCTCAAGGTTAACGAGTTTTGGCTTTGATGTGTTTCAAAATTTTTAAATGTCAAAGAAAACAAATAGCATACGCATCGACTAAAACCTGAAATTGCAAAATATACCGGGTGTTCTAATAAAATAGTGCATACGTACGAATTTCAGTATTGGGTATAGATGACACAGCGACATTTGGATACTCGATTAATAAGCAAATGAAACCCCTTGCGTAGTATATTATTGTTCTTTATGTATAGTTACAACTTGTCAGTCTTGTTTTCGAAATTCGAAAATGGAATTTTTGGTCAAACAAATCGATGTCCATTGCCACATTCAATTTCAATATACAATTAGGAAACAAACAAAATAAAACAACTATTATTCGTGATATTAGAACTTTCATTTCGATTGATCCAAAATTTCCATGGCCCACTACCTGTTTCTATTTTTTTTCACATCTAGGTATTATTTATACTCACCTTTAATGTATGTACATAAATAAGTATATTTAAAATTGTATATTTTTCGTTCATTTCATCGTATTAGCATATTTCAATATTCTTCTTACCTTGCAATAATTGTCTTTTTTTTGAACTGTTTGTTATGACGCAGTGACACGAATTCAAATCAAAACTAATTGTCTAAGTTTTTTTTTGAATATTCCCATATTGTTCGGCACAAACAATGACTAAACCTGTAGAATATTTATATATTTGAGCAGTTTTTTCGCTTTTTTTATGAGAACCAAATAGGTCAGTGTATTTTTTATTATAATTTTCAATTTGCACGATCTAAGAATATCTATTTATGAAAGGTGATCCAATGAAATTCATAATAACACCTTTTTTTATTTTGAAGCAAAAACCGTTACTTTTGTATACATATACATACTATGTATAGGAGTACCTATACGTATTTAAGTTTAACAAGGCCACTTCACAAAAGACCTGGAAGGAACTCCCTGGAAATATTGGTTATCGATTAACTTAATTAATTTAAAGACGATTTATCGTTTTACAGAACAAAGTGTACGTTTTATGATATAATAGGCCTTATGATGAATCGTTGGATTTGAAGGAAAGAACAGTCACGCTAACAAAATGTCAAAAACTAGTCTTTAGTATTTCAGTGATTATGAGACACGCCAATTCTGGATAATTGTTGATGGTGTTTGAACATCGTCGGTACAATGTCAAAGTCACGAATGTGAAAATTTTCAGTGTTGAGAAAATGAAGGTTGAATATTCCCATCCGTCATAAAACAAATGCAAAAAAAAACAAAAAATCTAGCGTGGAGTATGTTATACTTGAAATACACATTTGTGGCTTTATCATTAAAAACTTTGAAAATTTTTACATCTACTAGTACCTTAGGTGAAAAAAGCCAAATTTGCACATTCGTGACTTTGGCATTGTATCGACGACATGATAATTATCTTAACTGTATACCAGCAGAACCTCATGCAAAATAAATCTTCGTTGCGCACTCCTTAACCCTTTCATGGGCGACGGGAAGTATAATTCCCATCGACAATTGTCTTCAAAATGAGCGGCAGGAACATGAGAAAAAAAGGCGGTTTGATATTTGTTTTGGTTTAATTATGATAATATATATTTGATTCGCGCCCATGAAAGGGTTAAAGTCATATTTCGTCGTCCCCACAGCAACACCACGTGTCATTTTTTATCTGAATTTTTGGGGAAAGCCAAAAAATCACTTCTCTAATTTTTTTTTTATTCGATAAAACCAATCTACATTGTTTATAGTACCTATGCTATCAAATGAACATTTTCCATGGAAATGATTCAATTTTAAAAGGAGATATGCAATATATAAATAAATAAATATAAATATAATTATCTCATTTTCGCAAAAATATATGATACGTAGTATTGCTGTGAGGATGCCGATTTTCATATTTCGAAATAAATAAAAATTGCACAGGGATATTTCTGGAGAATAGAAGGTGCATGGGAGCAAATTGTGGCATATTGATAAACTACAGTGTATGAATTGATGTATTATTACAACAAATTTCTTTCATCCCGTTTACATGATTTGTTCTTTGTAAATGACAGTTGTATGACCCTCATAAGCGCAGCCGGATATAAATTTAAACAAAAATATTTTCAGAAGAATTTCCTTTATATTCTTTGTTTCGCTCTTTCACTGTGTGTATTTTTAGGCCAATGCAGAAGGGCGTTCGTGCTCGAATTGATACAAAGACAAATAAAATATTATATTCGGAGAATTTGCAATAGTACGCAGATAATGTGAAAATAGCTTTATTTATTTTGCATTTTTTGCACAAACAAAAAAAAACACTGGCAACTGGCGAGAGGTCAATATATACATACGTTCTGGAAAATTCGCAGAGCAAATTATTGTTTATGAATGTGCAAGAGTAGCATCTGTGTACGATTAGTAGTCAGTCGGACGACAAAATCTATATTCGTATAGTGTTGCGTCCCTGACTTTAGAAATAGAATTTTAAGCGCTTTATGAGTTTTTGTTCACGCGAAAATCTCGTTTACGTTTATTTTTGGGGGATTTATCGATTGTTATTTTTGATGACATTTGAATTTTTAATACGATTTCAAAGCTTTTTAGTTGCATTTGTTACCACATAACTAACTTTTGATACATTTTTTATTTCGAATCATATCATTTATAATTTATTTCATTCTTTTGTTTGAGAGAGTTTTGTAGGCTAGTAATGTTGTTTTCATAACGAATTTGTTACATGTTCAATCGGGTTTTCAAGTAAAAAAAAACATTTTGCGTTTGTTTTTCCAAAAGTCATTTGATTATTATTTATCGTTAAAAATCTTTATAAAATAATGTTAAGTAAGTTTGACTGTTAGTTTCACGAATTTAAACAATCGGTAACTAAAGTGCTCACCATTTGTTGTTTAAACAAAGATCGTATAATTGTTTTCATTATATCGATACCAATAAGATTTGATCCATAAAAATAAGAGAAAACAAGGATTGTATGAGTGTGAACGCGGAAAAGCTCGAAATGATATTTTATGAAGGACAGCCATATACCATATAAGGTTGGTAAACGGAGAATATAAGTAAAATAAAAAAATCCTTAATGGAATATGGTAGATTGTGGCCTGAGTGTTTTCTTTGTGCTCTTAAGAACCACTATCGATTGACGTCATGTGAACAACAACAACAACGATATTAACAATAACATTCTTGGATTTTTGCAGTGTTTTTTGCGCTACAAATTAATAGAGGAAGACGTGTCTGATTTGGTGGGGGCAAAAACCGCTGGAACAACGCCACTGGTTATAGCTTGCAGAAATGGACACTATGGGGTGGCTGAGTACTTGATTAGGCACTGCAATGCGGATATCGAACGACCCGGTTCAGGTAATTTTTTTTACAAAAATCGACTTGTTGAACAATTCACTTGGCATTTTTTCAAAAACCAGAATAAAAGTAAAAAGATTCTTATTATCAGCATCTCGAACTTCTGTAATCGTCTTCAATTTCAAGACTGGTTAACTTTATGAAAGGTTGCTGAAAAACCTGTCTTTGTTGCTAAACAAAAACGTAAATGAAAAACTGTTTTTGAGCTAAATCCCAAACCTCAGCGAAGATAAAGGCATTTGACATTTCATAATCTTATTTATCATTTTCTCGAAAACTAAAAAAGTTGAAACATTGTTGTGAATAATGAAAAGAAAATTGAAAATCAATTGTTTTTCCTTTTAATTCCAGTAACTTTTGATGGTGAAACAATAGAGGACGCGCCTCCATTATGGTGTGCTGCGGCTGCCGGTCACATAGATATAGTGAAGTTGTTAGTGAACCACGGAGCGAAAGTGAACACGACCACCAGAACGAATTCAACCCCATTGCGGGCGGCCTGTTTCGATGGACATTTGGAAATCGTGAAATTCCTCGTCAATAATGGAGTTGACATCGAAGTGAGCCATTTTCAATATGACTGGTCAAGCGTACAATTTTATTTTTAAATTTTTCAAATTGCAAAGCGCGACTTGAAGAGGGAGGGGGGGGATGCTTTGAGGTAACTTTGCCAACATTTGAACGCTTCAAGGCTTAATTCCAGATATTTATTTAATGCAGATTGCGTTTTTTATTTATCAAAAACCACATTGTAGTCACACATGTGTTGTCTGTACTGGATTGATTGTTACGCCCTTGTTTAGACTATGTCAGTGGAAAGGCCAACCGTGCTTTTCCATGGTCATAAATCACTCACTATCCTTCTTATTCTATTACCAGGCCAATAAGCTTAACTTACTGACCAATCAATGAATTAAAAATATCTCGATTGTAATGTCCAAGCAGGAAATTTTTTCCTATAATTTATTATATTTATTCATTATGTTTTGCTTTCAATTCACAGCTTTCAAATCATTTGTCAGTTTAAAACAAATTTGGGAAGTAAGAAAAGTGATGTTTCAATTCAATAAATGTTTCTCTTCTTTTTAATTTTCTTGTGTTTTAAAATCTTGTATTTTTCTATGATGCGCGGGAAGTCTTATATAACACATCAAAAGTATCTCTCACGTAAAGTTGATTAATTTGTAGATAGCCAACAAACATGGACACACGTGCCTGATGATCGCCTGTTACAAAGGCAACATTCAAATCGTCAAATATTTGCTCAGTCTGAAAGCGAACATCAATCGTAAAAGCGTTAAGGGCAACACTGCTTTGCACGATTGTGCAGAAAGTGGAAGTTTGGAAATTTTGAAACTACTCATCGAACACGGAGCCACAATGGATGTCGATTCTTATGGTAAATATGTTATACATTAATATTAACATGTCTTCGTCTTTTCGATTTTTCGATAACTTTGATAATTCTGATTTGATTTCCAGGCATGACGCCAGTTTTAGCGGCTGCAGTTACCGGCCACAACCATATAGTCGAATATTTAATTAAACTACCACATATCGTGTCTAGGAAAGAACGCATCGCTGCCTTGGAACTATTGGGGGCTACTTGTGTGGACAAGAAACGAGACATGATTGGCGCTTTGGCTTTATGGAGGCGGGCCCTACATGAGAGGTATTTGAAAAAATATTTGCAAAATGCAATACAAACAGTGTTTAATGAAAGCTCTCCTATATTTGGTATAAGCTAGAATTGTAATGTATTCAATCACCTATCTCTATCGGTCCCCTCTTAATCCGCTTATAGTAGAGCATTCAATTAGGTCGTTAGACTCCTTCCTTGCCTTTACATAATGCATAATCTGACTCTCCGGTTACTTGTTAGTACTAATTGTTTTTTTTCTGGGAAAATAGGTACCATGGCGATGGAGTACCAATGCCAAAGCCAAAAACAAAACAAGTGGCCGCATACGATTACGTAGTTGAAATATCCGATCCTCAAGCTTTAAACGATCTTATGGCAGATCCAGACGAGATGCGAATGCAGGCATTGGTGATACGTGAACGAATTTTAGGTCCTGCACATCCCGATACCAGTTATTATATTAGGTATAGGGGTGCAGTATACGCAGATGCCGGAAAATTTAATAGGTAGTTACTATTTTTTATATTCCCTGGATATATTTATTAGATTTGTTACAATATAGATGTATAGAATTATGGAATTACGCTTTGGACATGCAACAAAGTATGCTGGAATGTTTAAATCCGATGACTCAAAGTAGCCTCTTCAGCTTCACAGAGTTGTTTTCATTTATGATGGGCGAGGAAGGTAAACACACAAGTCGAGGCCGACTGGTACCTCCCGCTGACGTTTACGAAATTCTTAGAGTGTTCAAGAAGGCAGTGAAAGAGATCAATCACGGCAATCAAAGTTTGAGTCGACTACCTAATCAGGATAGAGATTTAACTTATTTAACTAGGGTATGTCTTTGAACTGACCCTGTATATTAAAATTCTATTCTTTCTTTATTTTTATGAGTATCAATGCAATATTAAATAATATACGAGATAATTTATAAGAAATATAGAATATTCCATTTTTTGAGAACTATTCTCATTTTAGGTGACAGTGATTACGCTTCATTTAGCCTCATTGTTGACAAGGATGTTGGAAAACCGAACGATTAGCGAAGATGTCCAACATGAAATTCACAAAGCCATTTTTGATTTGAATAAATTAGGAATTAGGGCACGTTTGGGCCGATCTTTGCTCCATTTGGCTTCCTGTAGGGATGTGGCGCTATTAGTCAAGTAAGTCTGATGGAAATTTATTAGACATTTTTCAAAATACTGAATAAAATGAACTCTTTTTCTAGATATCCAGTATGCGGTTTTCCATCGTGCCATCTGATAAAAGTATTATTAACGGTAGGCGCGGACGCGACTGCACGCGACGACGAAGGTAATACCCCTCTCCACCTGGTTGCATTGGCCAATCCATGTCCTGCAAAAGTAGTGAAATATCTTTTGGACGGAGGCGCCCACTTGGATCAAGTGAACAACAACGGAGAAACTTTTGCCAGTTTGTTGCGATGTCAACAAATTCATGAGATCATCGATGTGACGCAGTATTCGAGTCTAAAATGCGCAGCAGCTAAAGTCATTAAACAATTCAAGATCCCGTACAAAGGAGTGGTACCGCAAGCTTTGGAGCCCTACATCGAGATGCACTGAGGTTCAGTTTCATGTTTCGGTAAGAAAATGTTGGAAATAATGTGAAACGAGTCATTTATACTTATAGCTCTTTTTGTAGGAGAACTGACTTGGTAAAAAAGTGAATTTGGGTCTTGTACAGGTTATATGTTCAAATGAAAACACCACTTCTAACCGTTCCATTTATTAGTTTTGAGTCCAAACAACACTCTAGTCCAGTTAAAATTATTGAACCCTTATACTGTGAGAAAAAAAATCAATCAACATAGCCCACAATATTATTGGCTGTATAATATTCTATCCAGAAAAACAAAAAAGAAAAATCAGCACATTATGTTTATCAGTACACGGGAACTTTTTTATACATATGTGTATTGGGTATGATCTTATAACGGTCCTACTTTTGAAATTTTAGGTGGTATTATTTGAACAGCACATTGTACAATTAAGTATTTTTATTAAACTAAATGTACAAGAGGTAAATTCACTTTCTCCGTCCTGTATAAAATAGGCGCTTTTTACAATTACATCGAAAATGTGATAAGATTGTGTGAACCTTTCTCGTTAATCGACGAAAACTCGATTGAAATAAAATGTTTATCGACCGATTTTAGTGGAAAAGAAATCAAAGAAGAAAAGCAAATCCAAATTTGGCTAAATGGTTATTTTATAGATGTTATAACTATTATCTGAAGGATATTTTTCCTGATCTAGATCAATAGCTAATATTTTAAAAGAATGCTATATATATTATAAAAGAATGTTAGATTTACATAATTTTAGTAAATTATTAACCCTTGCCCCCCCCCCTCACTACCCTGATCGTACTGAATATTATAAGAATTCTAACAAATAGATCGCGCGCATTTACGAGTGGGTGTGTCTAGCAACCAACATGCCTCAACAAGGCGGATATTTCCTTAGACACATCCACCGTTGTTTGTTTTGTGTGTATGTGTGTGAACTATTATTGAGTGTTAACGTAACATTATATTTGAATAAAATCATTCAAAATGTGTGTATTTTTTATTTATCATCTAGGTTATTATAACCTAACACAATAAAAGTCATCTTAAGGCTTGAAATGAAATAAAAATTGTCATTTTGCACAAAAAAAAAAAGCAAATTAATCTAATAGTATGTCCTGGCTTCAATATAACGACCATCTATCCTGGCTTTGTCCAAATTTTTAATAGCTCGTTCCGCTTGCCATTCGTTAGCATATACCACCAGATAACTGCCGGTACCTTTTTCTTCCCAGTAGGAAACCTCACCGAACTCGTTCAACTTTTCTTGGAATAGTTTGAATGGCGCTGTAGGCGGTAGCTGTAAAATCATTTCCTAATTACACAAAAATAACCAACGCCTTAAAGATGGGATGAACAATTGTACCACAAGTAAATGAATTCCATTCATTAATTTATTTGTTCGTGAAAAATTGCAAAATTCGTAAGCCAAGCCAGAAACTTTTCAACCCACTATGCTCGTGAAACTTACATTTGAAATTAAAACTTTTCGGGAAAATTGCTTATTATCTGAGACCGACTTCATCATGTTATTTCTCATGTCCATTTGTCCGTAACTGCTGTTCCCTCTATAATCAATAATTTATTTACAGAAAATATTTTTAAGTAATTTATAAGTACTACCTTGCAGAACTACCATAATTAGTAGGGTAAGTGACTGGGGCGTTTGGATTGTAGCTATCCGAAGTAGAACGACCATAAGATCCTTGGTTAGAATTGGTGTTGCTACCAGAGTTCAATGATAACCCTGAATTTAGCGATCCAGAAGTGTTTCCAATATTGCCGCCAGTACCTATCAAACATATTAATAGAAAAAATTGTAATTTACGTATTCACGTATACCAGCAACTATATACTCAACGTTCTGACAAATATGTAAAAGTTAGAGAATTCTAAATAGTTCATATTTATTAATGGTAAAATGCGAGTTAAAAATGTTGTGTACGATGATACAACAGCAAATTGTGGCATGATTATAGGAATTAGAAAGATAGGCAATGTTTAGTATATATTTAGGTACATTTTTATGTTCATATTAAAATTTAAATCTTGACAAAAACTTTGTTATAACACTAAATAGTTAAATATCTATAATTACTGAAACAATTGTGAGAATCATTACAAACCAACAACGTTGTACTTTAATGTCTTGATGCAAGTTAGAAGTAATGCCGAATTTAAATCTTAAAATGGACCACTTGCAATAATCTATTTTAACTCTTTTACCTCCTTTCGTTTTATGAAAAACCATATTTTTAACGCGATCAATTACGTTGTCGCGTTTGCAATTTCCCAAAACTATACAAATTTTCGATTTTCAGACAAGCCACTTCTCACTAACATACCAGCAGCATTTTGTAACGCCGATAACTGTTGTGTCTGAGTCAAAAGATTGGTATTCTGGTTCATTAAAGATTGCAAATCGGTTCCTGTTCCCAGTCCGTTCTGCAGTAAATTTGAAGTGAGACTAGTCAAACTGGCCGCGCCCAATGGATTTAAATTGCCCAACGCCGATACGTTATTGAACCCTTGCAGAGCACTAGCGGCAACCTAGAAAATTAAACAAATATTGACTGGAAAATTATTCATTAAAATCTCTTACTTGTAGGGCATTGGCGCCTGGCACAGCTCCCAAAATGCCAGCCCCTAGCAAAGAAGGACTTTGTCCAGAATTGCTAGGCAAATTATAAGCCACATTTCGCAAAGGTTCTCCATTCTGTCCCAAGCCCATTCCAATTGATTTAAGACCTTCAGGTAGTTTCACATTGTCGCTAACTCGATCCATTCGAACGGTCATTTGTCGATCAAAAAGAACCTTGTGTTTTAAATAACCGATTAAAATTTCTATTAATTGAAAAAAATATTTCTTGCCTGATTGTGAAACATGGATATAGCTTGAACGGCTTCTACGGGATGATCGTATTCCACCACAGCAAATCCTCGACTTCTACCATCCTTATCTAGAGATACTTCAACTCTTACTACTCTTCCCGCCAGTCGAAACACTTCTTTCAGCTTCTTTTTATCAACGTTATAATCCAGCTACAACATATTAGAATTAATGTTTGTCAATAAAAAATAGATTTTCTGCTAGAATTCTCGATAAACATTGAAACACTGACGCCGTCTGGTTGCTCTTCAAAATCAAGGTTGGAAGCTTGAAAAGCGGCAAAATCCAAATACAACCCCCAAAAGAACATTTTTTCAAAATATATCATCCCCATCTTATTGGAATTATACCATTACAAAAATAACTGCTACACAAGAAGGCGTTGAAATTTGTTAAACCTTTTTATAGACTGCTACCGAATTTTGTTTCAAATTCTTATTTCTGCTACAGATTGTCAAATGAACACAAATCTGCAGATAGAGGTGGTCACGCCATAATGTTTTATTTGCATGTGTAAGTGATAATTTATCAAATTTTAAGATATTTTGAAGTAATGAAGAAGGTTAATGATTACCTATGAGGACCCACTTTTCACAACGGCTCCAATAGTTCTGTAATTATTATATACAGTTTAGACTCTCCTGCCAATGGGAAATTTTGCTTCCGACCTTTGAGAACCTTAACTGTATTGCTTAGCCTAGCAATTACATAAATACTAAAAACTGCAAACACTGCAAACAGTTGATACTTAACCAATTCCAAAGCCTTCTTGTTGATGCATTGCGTATAGGGAGGATGGATACAACTCCTGAGAAATTTACACGAATTATTTGAATAAGATTATCATTGCTGATACAGAATGGCTCAAACAAATCATGGAATTCTAAATTCTTAAAAATTAAAAACGGTTTCTTGAATATGTCACCGCCCAAGACAAATTCCTCCTTATTACTATACGAAGCCTTTATAAAACAATGTTGTTTTGAGTTACTGATCAAACACCCTATACATAACGGAAACGGCTATTTCGTTTCACGAAGCAAAAGAGAAATTTTGAGGCACCAATTGGTTAATTCACAATTTCTCCCATTCACATTTCAAAAGTCACCGAAATTACCATCCATTTTAAAAATCAAAATAAAAAAATTGGGTCTACTGGAAAGTGGAAAGAAACTGTTAATGTTTATACTACCATAGACATTTTCAAACAACCGTAACTGTTTTTAGAAGACCAATCCAGGATTGACAATCAGTTAAATATCATCATATCATGTTCAACTGGTTTTTGTTTCAAAATATTCAAGACTTCAAAAACTATGTGTTGATAACGAGATTAGAAATGACAAGAAAGATAGCCCTACGATAAACATACGTCAAACTATGGATTTTAATGCAGCAGTTAGATGTACTTAGTATTGACCCTATGGTGCCTTATACGGATGGTAGGTTTAGTGGACGTGACAACCAACTCAACTATGTAATTTTCGTAACGTTGCTCGTACCTTCAGCTTCATTTGAAAGCATTTCACTATCAAACAGGCTTTGGAACCTGCGTGACATCGAATAGAACTTTCCGGTAGACCCAACAAGGCGTTGAGATTTTTAACCAAATTTAGCATAGATTCGATAAAAATTTCAGCCACCACTTCTGATTTCCATCATTAACAAAACTAGACAACCAAAAGTTCGATTGTAAACTACAACCAAAGCAAATCAAGGGTATTTCTTATTATTTTACAATCCTCTATTTATATGAATGCAGTAGACCTCCCCAGTTGTTCATACACAACTTTTTGAAACTAACAAGACTCAAAGTAGCTTATTCATAGCCCTATATGTAAAACTGGCAAAAACAACTACGAAATCGCCAAACGCAATAGCTGAAATTCGTTGTGACAAAACCCATAAGAAAGGCTGCTAGATTTGGTAGAAATATTACAACGCCCATTTGATGTTACTGATTGTATTTTTCTCAAAAATTTCAAGTTAATATTTGGACTTGGAATTTTTTTACTACGTAAGCAGTGATTGGGCGAGAGATGAACGAAAATGACAAAAATTCCAAGAGGAAGTCTCTCTCTTATCAGAAAAAAAAGAACAGGATAATTTAAAAGTACTTACATTAGCGACAAAAACTTTGTTAGAAAGAGGGGCATCGATATGGAGCGACTCAAGAAACTGAGGACTCAAACCATAAGTATTGCCCCACTTGCCATCGTCAACGGACACACCAACTGAACCAGCCCCATTACGTCGATGATCCCGATCTTCCCTGAAACGAGAGCCACCATCGTCTCTTCTGGACTTGCGATCTCCACCGCCTCCACGGCCTACAATGTTGCCATGCTTGTCGCGCATGTTGCCACTGTCTTCTTTCACGACTAGTTTCCTCCCTTTAACCTCATACCGTTGCATCACATCGAGACATTTTTTTACAGAGGCCGGATCCGAAAATTCGACAATACCAACACCCTTAGGTTTATCATTTTCGTCAACAAACATTTCTACGAAAGCAACATCCCCCACATGTTCACGGAACAGATCTTTCATATCTTGCCAACGAAACTCATAGGGTATATTTGATACATACACTCTATTTATTGAGGATTTGGTGCTGCCTCTATCGCGACCCCTATCCGGACTGCGGTCTCTGCTTGCGTCCGAGCCCCTATTGGGCCTCTCACGTCGGGACCGATCGCGGGACCTCTCTCTATCTTGGCTCATTTCCCTGTAAATGGTGTGCCAAAAAATTGTATTTAAATGTCTACCTACTTAATTCATACACACGTTTACTTACGAAAACTGTGGATTGGGAAAACACAAAACAATCCGAGCTTGGATTTTCACTACAACAAAAACCGACGCTACCAAAAACTAAAATGGCTGAACCCGAATTACACTCATGAGTACCAACTTAATATATTTTTAGACATATAAAAATAGAGTAAAAAGTCGTAATTATTTATTGCTATTCAGCAGCAGTCATTAAGGATAAAAACCGATTAAAATGAATCCGCAAACACGCACTAGGAATGATCAAATTGAGATAACTAAAAAGGTTGATTTTTTTGCATAGAAACTTCTCTGATATTTACGTGTTAATGATCTAATGGTTACTAGGAATGTTCAATACAACATGTTATGTTGGAGTATCGATATTTTACGGATCAGTATACATATGTATAATGCACTTTAATTGTTATTAATTATGCTATATTCTGATTTATTAAATCTAATAACTAAAAAACCAAAAAAATGCATTTCTAGGGTAATTAAAAAATAATTTGATTACTAATATTTCAATTCGTTTGTGTAACAAAATTTTCCATCTATGGTCCCCTTAGGGCCGTATTCAAAGTCACGCCTTAAATATTCCTCGGCACTCAAGCATTCCTTGAATGTGCATTTGTGGTTTATAGTCGTTCCTCGCCATACAAGGGAGACTTAAGGCTATTAATTATATTGACAGTACGAGTATCAAGAAATTCTTGATTGAGACGTCCTTAAGTGTTCCTTCGAGGTGCGACTATAAATACGACCCTTACAACCACAATACGAGAATCAAGGAATACTTGTTGAGGCGTAAGACATACATTTAAGGCCATATTAACAGCCACACCTCAAAGGGCCACTTAAGGATGCCTCAGTTAAGTATCCCTTGATATTCATACTAGGTCTGTTTTAACCTGCATCAGAAACCGTTCGCTGACGGTCAAAAATGATCAACCAGCTTAACAATGACTGACATTCACAAGTTATTAATTCAATATTGAATTGGTCGATCATTTTTGGCCGTCAGCAAACGGTTTCTGACGCAGATTGAAACAGATTTGCTGTCAACGGCATTCATAGGCGTTAAGTTTTTCTTGGCTACTAATCACAAACGAACACTCACGGAATGGTTAAGGCCCGTATTAATAGTGGCACCTTAAGTATTTCTTAAATGTTCATTTGTGATTAATGGTCGTTCGATGCAAGCCAAGGAAGGCTCAAGACCTATCAATTACGTTAACAGTACGAGTATCAAGGGATACTTGAGTGAGGCGTCCTCAAGCGCTCCTTCGTGGTGTGGCTATTAATACGGCCCTAAGTGCGGAAGAATTCTTAAGTTACGACTATTAATACGATTCTTAGTGTTCTTTGGAAAAACAAAAATGAAGTTAGAACAAAACTTGACTGTGCGTTTTTTACTCATATTTCTTGCTTTGACCCATCTCATATCAAACCTAATAACTAAAAAACAAAGAATAGATGCATCAATGTATCTAAGGGCCGTATTCATAGTTGCGCCTTATAGCGTTTTCTTTTGGTTGCACTTTTTGGCACTCAGTGTATTTCTATCCTTTATTACTGAAGGTATTAGAAAAGGATGGAAATACACTGAGTGCCGAAAAGTGCAACCAAAGGAAAACGCTATTAAATATTCCTTGGCACTCAAACATTCCTCGAGTGTGGATTTGCGATTCATAGTCGTTTCTCGCCACATAAGGAAGATTTAAGGCTTATTAATTATGTTGACAGTATGAGTATCAAGGAATCCTTGACTGAGGCGTCCGTAAGTATTCATTCAAAATGCGACTATGAATACGGCCCTAATATTCAAATGTATCGATATACTTCTATACGGTCGATGTCGATACTTTTAAAGCATCGGAACATTCCTATCCCACACGTGTTGGCGTTTGGCATTTGTAAATCCGAAAATGTCATAAACTATAATTCCCAAATTCTAATACAAATTTTCGAAAATATTACGAAATTTAATAATTGTCAATACTACAACTGACTACAATCAAGTACAAGGGTTTCAAACAGCCTCAGATATTCGATTTGCTATAAATGTCGAATAAATGTCATTTGTGATGACGTTTAAAAGAGAACCGACAACAGCGCAATAACCTATTTTGACCATTAAAAATAAATAGTGCAGTAGTAAAGGGTCTTATAAAAGTGAATTTGAAAAGCCTTTATTTTCAGTTGTTAAAGGAATACGGAGCTTTTCGATGTAAAAAATGCATGGAAATTTGTAAATTTGTCACAATGAAAGCTAATGCCAGGTTAGTCTTTTTGCCAAAGAATAAATTAGTGTGTGATAATAATGGATGATGAATATGGGGATGAAAGTGCCAGTAATAGGGTTGAAGTTGAGACCCATGAGCAAATATTCCATAATAACGTTAGAGAACAAATCGTAAGTTAAGTTAATCTGAAATTTCAAAAATTGTATTATTTTTTATTTTTTCAGATATTTCTGTTACTGTTCTTTTTCCTTTATTTGTTGAGCTTTGCTATATTACGTCATTTCAAAAGGAGAGGTGAGTGTATTAAAAATGTATGTAGTTCTGGAACTTACAGTTCATTTATTTATTTGCAATTTAGGCAAAGAAGACTATTATAGCACTGACGAAGATGAAATTACAGTGTATCGAATAAGTACATGGTTGTGTACCTTTTCATTGGCAGTTTCCATTGGGTCAGTACTCCTCCTACCATTTTCCACGATTTCCAATGAAGTATTAGTGAATTATCCTGACTGTTATTACACTAAATGGCTCAATTCTTCACTCATACAAGGTACATTACACGAATGGTTTTTCCAAAGGTCTAAGCATATGTGATAGGTACCAGGCCCGAAACTGTGGCTGTATAGAAATAAATATATTTGCAACGATTCTATCATTAACCTGTCAAATAGAATTGAAGGATCATCATGTATCGTCGTTATACAAGAGAAGGTGGTCAAGTCCAGTTTTCATTATTTTGAAATATTTGCATTTGAAGATTAAATTAATGATTAAAGATTTGAACTGCTCGTTTTAAATCCATAATTTTAAAAATAATAATTTAGTCAATAATACATAAAAGTAAATTAAGGTATTGTTTACCAGAGACCTGAATAAATTTTATTATTACAAACGATAACGAAGTTTATACGTCAAACTATTGATATAAAAAAACACTGTGCAACAAAAAAAAAAAAAAAATTCACTATGATTACAGTATGTAGTGATCACTATTCACTCAATTAATATTGATATATAAAATCGTCCCATCACCTAAGGTTTCTTAGAGAAAACCATATACAGGGTGATTCCAAATTTAATTTAATTTAATTTCATATTTTAGGAGCGTATATATGTGATCAAAATAAGACTTTTTTTCCTATAAATATGTATCTTAAAATGCACCCCCTCCAAACTACAGTCATTCTAAGTTGTGCGGCAAAAATCGATCATCTCAAATTTTGACCACAATTACGGATCAAATTTTCTCAAAATTTATACACCCTTGTTTTTTTAAGCGCTCCATTCATTTCTTGCTTCAAAAATAATGAAACCTTAATTTTAGAGGGGTTGGAGGGGGATCCTCTCATTGCGTAGATAAAATTTAATGTTTTCAACGAGAAATTCTAAATTTAACCATCATCATCTAGCAGGCTATGAAAAAATATAAAATTTATCTCTCTAGCATTTTCTTAATGCAACCAATCGTGTGCAAAAAAATCGTGGTTATGGAAAAAGGGGTGTTATCAAATAAACATAAAACAAAATTTAGTAGACTGTGATTGCGTATTTTGTTTTATAGGAAAAAAAGTCTTATCTTGACTGCAAAAATATGCTTTTATAATATTTGCGCTCAATTTTCAATCATTCTGTAGTAAAAAATAGACGAAATAAATTTTATATTTTTTCATAGCCTGCTAGATGATGATGGTTAAATTTAGAATTTCTCGTTGAAAACATTAAATTTTATCTACGCAATGAGAGGATCCCCCTCCAACCCCTCTAAAATTAAGGTTTCATTATTTTTGAAGCAAGAAATGAATGGAGCGCTTAAAAAAACAAGGGTGTATAAATTTTGAGAAAATTTGATCCGTAATTGTGGTCAAAATTTGAGATGATCGATTTTTGCCGCACAACTTAGAATGACTGTAGTTTGGAGGGGGTGCATTTTAAGATACATATTTATAGGAAAAAAAAGTCTTATTTTGATCACATATATACGCTCCTAAAATATGAAATTAAATTAAATTAAATTTGGAATCACCCTGTATATGGTTTTCTCTAAGAAACCTTAGGTGATGGGACGATTTTATATATCAATATTAATTGAGTGAATAGTGATGTATCATCACTACATACTGTAATCCCAGTGAAATTTTTTTTTGTTGCACAGTGTAATCTATGGCAATAAGCAATAATAGGAGATGTTTAAATACGCTTGATTATTTTCTCCTGTATGGGTTTTTAAGATATGGATTTAGTCAATTATGAAAAGCAAGTGTGTAAGTTTAACAAAAAGAAAGTAAAATAGTCAGTTTTTGCTAAATAAATGTAAATTATATTAAGTTTTTTGACGCTAAAAAGTAGAAAAATCGAAAATTTTAGCCACTTTCTCTTGTATAACGACAATATTACTAATAATGACCTCGCATTAATGTACTAAATTTTTCTTGTCTACTAAAAATGTCAAATAAAATATTTTTAAGAGCCGACGCTATTGAAAGCAGGAAAAGTAAAAAGTAAAAGAATTTTTGACGACTAACTAAGAAAATATAGCTTAACTTTTAACTTTAGAAACGTCCCTAATATTTATTCATTTTTGAAAAATTAATAAAAACAAATTGCAATTACAGGTCTTTGGTATTATATTTTCTTATTGTCCAACTTGTCCATGTTTGTATTCCTTCCATTCGCATATCTCTTTACGGAATCTGAAGGATTTTGTGGTCATCGTAAAGGATTATGGGCAAGGACATATGAAACGTTCATAGTTTTAATGCTATTGGCAATTTTGCTGTTGGGATTGGCCTATGTATTGTCAGCACTATTTAGCGAAAAACAGTCAAATTTAATTACTATTCTTAGTAAGAGCTGAAAATAAATTAGTTAAGAGTAGTCACAAATTTGTATTTTTCAGATTTATGGTCTTATTTACCATTTTTATACTCGTGCATATCTTTTTTGGGAGCCTTAATTTTATTGGGTATGCAATAAATTAAAAATTTCGTTTTTATAAACTTCTTTGTTAATGTTTTTTCCAGTTTGCACCCCTCTGGGCTTCGTTAGGCTTTTTGATGTGGTGGGCAAATTTTTAACTAAACCCAAATTTCTAGTCGATTTAAACGATGAATATGTTGCCTGTACTATTGAAGAAGAATCATTACGTCGACGATTAATGCAAGTCGAATGTGCAACCGTAAATAGTAACCGTCGTTTGCGCTCAACTCAAAAAGTCAATGGTTTTAATCATCGTGAGGAGTCAAAATTAACAGATACCACTACGAGGCTGTGTAATGGAGAATTATTAGATATATTAAGTATCAAACTAAAAGCCATCGAAACCAAAAAGATGATTTTGGGTAACCTAGCTTCAAAATAGTATTAAATTATATAATCTTACATTGTTATGTTTGTAGATAAACAAAGAAAAAGTTCTTCATTGATAAGAAATGTTGTCTATCCTATAGCTATGTTAACTCTGATCGGATTAACTGGGATTGCCGTTTTATTAGTGGTGCAAAACACTCTTTCCCTTTTAATAGGAATACAAGCCTTACCCAGTAGTTCTAAGGTAAAGTTGTAATATATTTTTTTTAACAATTCCTGATTTCAATTTCATTTTATTCTGTGTCTTTCGTTTCATTTGCTCTCATTTCTCTGTAATGCACGTCGCAAAAGCTAAATCACTCTGAAATCAACTTTAACGCACTCTGTGGAGTTAAGATATCACAAAATATTGTTACTAACTTGTACTTTCTGTTGAGATCGCGTGCTTTCATCTTATTTATTAAAAATGCTATACAGTGAAAGCTTCCATAAACGGATACTCACGGTTCCGTTAGTTTTGTCTGTTTATGGGAGGTGTTCGTGTAAAGAATAGGACTAAAAATAATAATAGCTATGTACATTCGTGATTTGTTTTATTGAATTTAAAGGTAATGCCTTTCATATTTAATTATTTATAATTATCTTATTTTATCTAAAATTTTTTATTAGAATTCTAACACAAATAATCAAACGAAATGTCATACACATGTTTTCACCCAATAATTTAAATATCAATTATAACTCTGTCTGAATTGAAGACACGAGCAAGCGAAATACATAGAAAGCATTCATCACCTATAATAAATCACATTCTCACAAAAAGTTAATTTATTTGCTCCATTTAATGTTACTAAACATAAATAAAGACACCAACACATGAAAATTAGGACTTCAATATTTGAGTTTTTTAGTTAATTTTTCTTTATATTCAGTGTCGATAAATAAATCAAACAAATTGACTTATTATTGGCGGGTCCGATACAGAATTTAATTCGATTCCAATAAGCGGACCTGAAAATTCGTCTAACTTTTAGAGTTTTGAATCCGTTTATGGAAGATTTGTTTCCATATGCGGAAATTAAATAGTGTCCATTTATAATAGCATCCGTTTATTGGAAACATACAATATGCTATGCCGAAATTCGATTTTAGGAAATTTGTGTGTGGTTAAGAGAAATGAAATATTGAAACTGTAAAGACAGCTTCAATAAACTATTTTGTTTTCGCTAATTTGGCTTGGATTCACCTTAATGGTCAATTTTTATACAATGCGACTGTCTAATTTTTCCCTAAATTAACTACTTTTCAAAACTAATTTGAAATATTTTTTTTAGCAATTTACTTTAGGAGTAAGTTCTCTATCGAAACTAGGACCGTTCGGAGCCGCTCTAGAGATCACTATGATAATCTATTTCATAGCCACCTCCTCCATAGGTTTATACACCACACCTTTTGTAAAGAAAATTCGACCTCTAAAACAAAACACCAGTTTCACGCTTGTGATTGTAAATTGCACGGTGGTGTTAATGATCAGTTCAGCCTTACCATTACTATCAAAAACATTAGGGATCACAAATTTCGATTTGTTGGGAGATTTCGGTCGCATCGAGTGGCTGGGTAATTTCAAAATTGTCTTATTGTATAACATATTATTCGCTGCCGTTTCATCTCTGTGCATTGTCCATAAATTTACTGCGAAAGTGCGTCGGGAATTATACGCGAGGTTGATTGAAAATTATAATTATATGATTAATTGTGTGTCGTCTTTTAATTAATTGCAAAGTAAGCGGGTGCACTGTAGCCAGTTCCTAAATATGTAAGTGGCATTGTAAATATCTTATAAAACCAGTTGTATTATTGGACGATTGTTTGTTAGAATTTAAACGTTACAAGTGTGTTATTTACAAATGTAAGACTGATAGTTTTATAATTGTTTATTAGTGTATAGGAAAAAGACAAAGATGCTCATAATTTATTGTTATTATAATAGTGTACTTTAACAGTATCTCGCGTACAGGGTATTGGACACTTGTCATTTTCAGATTACTTGGCATTTTAGAAAAAATATCTTCTCATATTATATCATTTTTTTTCCAAAGAGACACAATGCCAAATTTTCGGTTTTTGACATATACAACTACGACTTTTTGCTTGAATAGTTCGAAACTATAAATATGTACAGTGTTAATGACACAAAAAAAATCAACATATTATAATCAAAATATCTGTAGTATATTTGCTTTCTACGGTACGTGAAATCACGAGGGGGGGCGGGTGGCGTCGATTTGCTTGACGTTCCTACGCTAGAAACGAACCCTGACTGATAAGTGCAATATGATATCACAAAATTTGCGCATAGCCCTGGCATCACCGAGATGGAACAGCATATGATAATTTTCTAAATGTAACTGTTTCACGAGAGATTGCATCATTCCAATTCGTTCTGATGAACTGACTTTTCGTCAATATTAAAACCCAATTGTACGAAAGTCAACATATGTATTGACCGGGTTCATCTCTAGCGTGAAGTTATAGAACAGATTGATGCGGGACGCCCCGTTTTCTAAAAAAAAGTCATATAGAAAATTTCTTGTATCTCCATTAGAACTCAAATGTTTCATAATATTTTTACTGAAAAAAGATCATTCCCTAAAAATATGGAAAATTTAATGGAGATATAAAAAATTTTTTATAGGAAAATGATCGAATAACTTTTTTAACAGAGAACAAGGTTCTAGCTTGCGAAAACGAGTAGTCGATTTGTAGTACTTTTTCAATTTACCCGGTATGTGAACATTAGCCATATTGTCACATTTATGAAATAAAATATCGAATTTTATTATAAACTTTTATTATGCAAACAAATGACAGAGCCTAAAAAGGTCTTTTCCTTTTATATGTTTATTTTTACCGTTTTTTTGTTTCTTGTACCGAATGTTTAAAATAAAAAAACCAGACATTATCACTATTTAAAACTGTGTTTGAGGATGTGGCACTACGCCATATTATCACTTATGAATAAATATTTCTATTGAATTGAACTATCTGTTCAAAGACATGTACTAGTGTAAAATTAATCATTTGTGACTCTTTCATAAAGTCAAGGGAAAACTAGACCAGCATCGATTTCTTAGTGGTTTAACCAGATAATAGTGGTTTCGTCAACAAAGAAATTATCGATCTACCTCAGACATGAAAGGTAGAGATTTGGGGTTTTGAACACTACTACTTGCTGAACACCTAATCAGAACAACTCTTCACAATAATAATAAACAGATATGGGTTTTTAGTGGATATAATAATATAATTCTTCTCTTTCGTGTTATTAAGTAAGCCTAATAATGGCTGTTACATTTGTCTTTTAATAATATTTTCTGGAGTGATCTTCGACTACATTCATAGGTCTCGTTGGAATTAACTAATTGTAAATCTATTTCTTTCTTTATTAACATTAATTGAGTACGTTAGAATCAAAACTCACAATCTCCATTTTTGCCAAAAATGAGTTTAAGTTCAAAATCGGTTGTTTGTCACCTAAGCTATCACATGGAACAAGAATTGAGAGTTAAACATTATTAAATCAACGTATTTCAAAGCTTCAGATATACCTATCAGTGTTAAAACTCATAATCTCCTATGGAGATTGATTCTAACATTGTCTGAGCCATAAAAAAGTTTGACAATTTTATTGTACTTTTACTTTCCCACAATGATTTTAGTAATCTTTTGTTACACAATATGATTTTGTGTTTATAATTTAGATAGTTTTGATAGTGGTTTGGAGTCAACTTACACTATCTCCCAAATCGGGAATCAAAACTTACTATTTCCAAAATTTTTCTCTCCTATTGATATACAACGGTTAGATAATTATTACCAAGCGAATCTTGACTGTATAGATAGCTTACCGTGACTGCAAGAAATTGCAACACAAAGAATGTTTAACATAAACGTTTTTCTCGATTTCCCAAAAATTGTGAAAATGGAGATTGTGTGCTTTGATTTTAACGTACTCAATTACAGTAATCATAAAAGATAAATCGGCCGTATATTGAAATGGATTGTATTGATCATTATAGATATACTTGACACTATGCAGGCCTCTATTGAAATTGAAGTTTTATGTCGTTGTCTGAAGATTCTTTACGCTTCCTCCAATTATATGTGGGAAAAAGTTTCACTGTAACAAGAACCTCAAACATTTCGTCATGAATATGGTATACCAGATAAATCAATTAATGTGGCACTAGACTATTTTGCCGTTGTTCCAATCCTTTTTGAGATTCTGCGTGGTTGTTTAGCACGTTTATGGAGTCGCCTTTCTTCCATTTAGACATATTATGTGGCTTCGTTGTTTCTAAAGAACCCAATGGCAACATTTTAGTTTTATATGCCTCGGGAGCGGGAGGCATATGTAGATATTGGGAAACATTTGTACTGACTACATGCGGGTAATGGGATAAAGTAGAATGAATTGATACTTGTATCTTCTGTAAATAGGCCGTTGCATGCAATTTAGTTGTTTTTTCTTGTAAAATACACAAACGTAAGAGTTAAACATAGTCTTAATAGAACCTGCATTGCGGTTGCTTTCAGTAACTCTTTTCGTTAAGTTAACTGAGAACATCACAAAACAACTTAGTTTTTTTTTAAACCCTGTAGGAATCCTTCATATACTATAGTTGTCACTTTTGCTAACGTCAAAAAATACAATTTAATGGCTTTTTACACGATTATCGGGCAGCCCGATTGCCAATTATTTGCCCACGCAGTCTACGTGGCTCAATACTTGAGCGAGCGTATGCCCAATTTCAAATATCGAAAAATACTCAAATCTAAATTGGAATGGCCGGTAAGAAATATTCACATATATACGGTGCTTCACGTAGCTGATTCAGTAGGAAATATTTGACTTCCCGCTATTGCAGCCCAATGAAATTTGGTTTCTGGCTATAATCAGCTATTCTGAATCCAAATAAATTATTTTCAAAATGACACTTCCGAAAATACTGGAAGTAGCTGTCAACTTTATATTTTAAATGGAACTCACTAATGTTTTCTATATTTTTGGATTCCTCATCAAATTCTAACGTTAGTTTATAGATGTATTATGTTTAAAATTTGTTGTTTTCTAGTTATTTCGGAAAATTCGAAAACTTTGACAGCTACAGAGTTTTACAGAAATCGGTGTTGTGCCCTAAACACTATGAATTTCACAATCGACCTTCTGGGGTCCAAGAGGAGTTAAAAAGCTGCAGGTTAACAAATGCTCTAATTTTTTTGCGATAGCATCGTGTTCAAAATCAAAAATAAACCAAAAAAT
>JABRWK010000046.1:617321-639638 GCA_013372445.1 Hypothenemus hampei
CAATAATATTGCAAATAAATGTAAATTAATACTTTATAATTTTATTAAAATAATTTTTTTAGTTCTAATTTCATTATTTTAATAAAATTATAAAGTATTAATTTACATTTATTTGCAATATTATTGAAAAAATAAATAAAATCCAAAAATATTTTTTTGCACACCCTGTATTTTAGATCAATGAAATTCGGTAAAATGGGGTTTTCGGCGGCTCTGAAAACGAATCCGTCGTTATTTTTTTTCTAAAAAAATCCCTAATACCACTTCTTGAAATTTGAGGGTATAAAAGTGAACGTAGTTGGCCATGCTTTCAGCTGAAGAACCAAACTAGTTACATTCTGAATGCGCATTTTGAACACCTATCATTCAAAAAAAAAATTATAAAAATCGGTTCATAAACAAAGATTTTACAAGGGTGGTAAGTCCTTATAGTGGACACACTGTATATTAGGTTCTCTTGGAGCCCAGAAGGTTGATTCCGAAATTCGCAAAAGTTAGAACACAGCACTGATTTCCGTGAGACTTTGTAGCTATTAAAATTTTCGAATTTTCCGAAATAACTCGAAAATAGCAAATTTCAGACATAAGACAATTTACATAAGGTGACTAGAACTAGAAATCCAAAAATGCAAAAAAATTGGGGAATTAAATTTAAAATAAAAAAGTTGAAAGCTATTTTCAGTATTTTCGGAAGTGTCGCAATTTTGAAAATATTTTATTTGGATTCAGAATGGTTGATTGTAGCCCAAAGTCAAATTTCATTAGTCTACAATACCCTGTATATTTTATAATATATATTTGAATTCTAATGTTTTGGATCGTTGTCCTTTTTCCAGGATTTCGTAAATGATCTGAATAAAAAAAATAAATGGTTCATGGTGAAAAGTCCAATAATATGGAAGGAAATAAGCGGATGGGGTGGCAAACCGTATCTCCTTGGTGGTTTAAGCGAATTCTGGGATTACTGTTATTGTTATTATGGGTTTGAATCTTGGATAGCCAAGAAGGAGTTGGAAAAACTTGCCCACGATAACTTAACGGTAATTAAAATGAGCCAAAACGATAGGAAAATTTTTATTTTTATACGGACCCCGTAATAGTATTTTGAAGAAAATGTTTACTCTATGACCCATAGAACATACAATTGCTTGGTGACCCTTATGTTTGATATTGATCGTCTGGATTTTATCACTTATTTAATTGAAGAATTACTTCAAGTTTCCGAATTAGCCAAAGGCAAAGGATTATTTATTCATTTATATAAAGAAGAGTACGAAGTTGATGACAGTAACGAATTTCGCGAACTAAAAAGTTTAGAGAAATATTACAATTCATTAGCACTTTATGGAAATCGACCTTTGGTGGAAATAGTCCGAGATGACGTTGCCTCTATTAGAAATAGTGATGTGCTAATTTTTAGTGAAAACTTTATGCGGTGAGTCAATGTTACAAATGAGAAATCATGATATTAATTAGACATCGAAAGTATAGTTAATAGACATAACATAGATGTTACTGTTTATTCAGTGGTTTCTAAGTCATTTTCACTTGACATTTTATGTTATACCTCAGTGTCAGAACTCCTAAAATACGAAGAGACATTAATATATCATTATCTTGTCTACCCTTTCTGCAGCCCTAGTTTTGTCGTGATTGTAGACTTTTTCTTCAGCTTAGGCAAGAGATAATTTGATAGAACTAAATCAGGTGGATAAATAAGGTATTTGGTGAATTCACATCCCAAATTTATGATAATGCACAATTTGTATACTGGCGGGTGACAAATGTCTTTGGAGGCCATTATTCTTCATTTTTGCACTCATTGTCAAATTGAATAATAATGCTGAGTAGTACTTTCTTGTGATAATTTTTCTCTTTTCCAAGCACAAGGCACAATTAAGATGAGACCTACCCAAGATTATCCCAATAAGCGAAAAAAACGTTTCCGGTGGATCATTTCACGCGAAACTTCTATCTTTTTTTATTGTTATTTCGGCTCTGGATCATAGGAAACTACAGATTTAATTATGTGTTTGGGAGCACTGTCAATTTCCACCTTAGACTAAGCATGATGTTTCCACTCGGATATATCGGAGTATATTTCACAGAGTTTTTTCATCAATAAAAAGAATTCGTACGAAATACCCAGGGTTTCAGTTATACATGATCCATAACTTTTTGTCCAATTTGTCTCTGGAGTTGGTATTAAAATTAATCCCTAAAATATCTGGTCAAATGGGAAGATTTTTTTCTTTAAAAAGAAAAATCTAATTTTTCACATTGGAATATGAACACCATTAAGGGTACCTATAGTATTTACCACATCTTCATAAATCTCTTTACCTTGTAATTTAAATTATTTAATGTATTTTTAATGTATCCAGTTCAAAAATGCACTTTTCTTCTGCAGACATGCCAACGAAGATGAAGAAATATGGGTGAAACGTTGCTTAATTCGTATAAGAGATATGGCAGATCTAATCAATATCTATGGAAAACGAGAATTAAAAGTGATCTTTTGTAATGAAGGGCCGATTTGTTTCATGGCTACGTGTCTAATCGAATGTTGCACAGTCCTCAATCCAGCCAACATTGTCGCTTTGACTGCGGATAAGGGACTATCCATTATCGAAATAGTTTCTCGTTTGACTCGAGTACCAGTGGAAAAAATTGGAGCGCCGCCCGTATGGGGTTTTATTGGTTTCAACCAATACGTGGACGAGACTAACATTATTTTTAAGGCCAATATTTTGAAGCCCTACAAAAGGTTATTGGTCGATAACAAGCAATGGTTTAGACTAAAGTATATTAGAAGTTTGCCCCATTGAGTTTAAAATAACACCAACTTTTTCATTCTTTAACGCTACGACTGCAACCACTGAAATCTTAAATGGGATGATAAGCGAAGCGAAACCTTGTTTGAAAGACCTTACTATTCTGAATACAAAACAGAAATTTTTTTCAAATTTTATACAATCATCTGAAAAATATTCAAAATTGAATAACAAAAACACAAAAAATCTGCAAACAAGTTTTCTTTAATCAATTAAAGACTTAAATTGTCTATCACCAACTTCCATATAAATATACGAAAATGTTCAAAACGACTCTTAAGATTCTGGAGTATTCGTAGAATTATTAATCGTTATTTTTTAACTTCATCGTAGTTCTTCCAGAGACTTCGATTCCGTTGAGTAAATCTTAGCTTTCAAATAACTGTATAAAAAGAAATCTAGTGGAGTTAAATCTGGAGATCTAGCCGGCCAATTAATAACACCTCTTTACGGAATTCACTGCTCTGGAAACATTCCATCCAAAAACTCCCTAACACTCTGGGCATAGTGTAGAAGAATTCTATCTTCTTGAAACATTAAATTTTCTTCTTGGTAACCATCATCATTCTCAACAATAAAGTCACGGACAGTAGTATTTTATAATATTTACAAAAACGCTTTCCTTATCAGATCGCCATTAAGAAAAATGGCTCCCACCAAATGGACTCCAAAATGCGGCATTCAACTTTTGAGGTCTGAGGTGTCACTTCTTGAAAAATCTTTTGATTAATATCTGCGCAATAGCAACAGTTATGGCCATTACCCGTGCCGTTTTTTGATGTTTATAAAAATCATACACTCATCCGAAAGACAGATGTTAAACAAAAAATTTTTCTCCGCAGCTATTCATGCAGCCATTAATTCAGTGGCTTCGGAGAAAAACGATATAAATAAAAAAGAAATTCATTCGACTTATGTCATTTTTCTTCGAAGTCAGTGAATTCACAAAACTCTATTTACCGATCAGAATCGTCTTCATTCAAGTGATATACTAGACGAATCTTATAAAAGTAAATTTTTATGCTTTAAGATTCGTCTAATAATTGTTTTTTCAATATGAGAAACAGCAGCGAATTTCTTCGTACTCAAAGTATTGTTTGCAGCAATTTGTCCTAAAATTTCCATCTCAGTGTCGTCATTTCTGATTGGAAATTCATGTTCAAGATTTACCTTTTCATTGCCTACTGATCCAGTTTCTTAGAACTTTACAACTAATTCTAGAACTCATTTTTTCGAGAACCCTAGAATATATTTTTCCATTTTTTGCAATTTCGAAAAAAATGTTTGTTTTATATTCAGAAAAATATCTATCATCCCATTTAAGATTTTAGAAACTGTAGTCATAGTGTGAAAGAGTGAAGTAATTTTAAGTTGAGTTCTAATGTAAAAATTATCCTCCTGGAAAATAAAATTGAGGTATCTGAAAAAAATTTTCCTGTGCAGAAACTTTCATTTTTAATGACCCATCCTGTAAAATACAATGATTCGACTATGTTTAAATTATCTCTCTGGGCCTATTCATGTTTGTCAGAACATCCTCACCTAGGGATGTTGACTCGCTTGATGTGGCCGTACCTTAGAAAATATTTTAATTATTTTGATGTCATGTGCACCGATATTATTTTTAAAAATTATAGTTAACTAAATAGATATCTGATCTGTCAACACTGTAATAACGAAAATAAGTATTTCTATCTTAACATTGGCAAACTAGGAAAGTTCAAATCTCGCTTCTTACGCCGATCTTACTTTTAAGTACAATACTTTCAGCTACAATATATGAGAAATTTTTAGAGCTCTAACAGCACCATCCAATTCCACTTTGCCTTTAGGAACAATTTTGCCTGAGCTACGTTCGATGTCTTATTTGCTTCCAAATCAGCACAGTATCATAGCAAACGAAGTTCTTAAAAGACAAGTAAGTATGGTTTTCAAATGGTTCATTGCTTTTTGCAAACAAGAATTTTTAGAAAAGTATCGAAGAAAAATTAGGCAGAAAACCATTTCAAGCTAAATTAAGAGCCCTTAAAAGTTTATTGAAATTATGGTTTGCCGATGACCACAACACAAATGAAAACGTGATTTCTTTGGGAGTATGTTCCGATGGTAAATCAAATTCTGAACATATTATACAGGGTTTAGTCAGTATTGAATCATACAGGTTCAAATGATATTCCACCAGGCTTAGTATTTTCCCAACCTTGTATTCGTGATCAAAAACATAAATGGCGTCCGTTCTCAAATTCTAGCACACTTATCAGTGACGAATTGAAACCTATACTAAAGGAAATGATCGACGAGGCAGTGACTGTAGTTAAAGGTGCTGGACTCTCCATTAACTTATTTCCTTTCCCTGAGTCTGCTTCTGAACAAATGCTAGATTTGTTATGAAGAAAATGGATATTATTGTTAAAGAATATGACTTTTTTCGAGTTTTATATAAAATTTCTTCTAAGCTCGTATATTACGGTTTCAATATTTTGTACAAACTTTATTTAGTCTCCTTGCTTTCAATTTGTTCCTTACAATTTAAAAAAACCCGATATGAAATGAAGAGTAGAAATTCCATACGTTCTAAGTGCCAATTTCCTCAAAATTGAGATTTTTACTTCAATAGATTCTGTGTGTCATGACCAATGGCCCTAAAAACCTTATAAGTGCTAAAATGATCTAAATGTTGTTTGTGGCACTCCTAATAGATTACATTTATTATTTTTTTACCATTTGACTTACACAGTTTTATTGATTTCCTGAAAAACATAGCAAAAGGCACATAGAACGTTTGGAATTTCCATTCTTCAAATGATTTCAAAGAATGAAGACTGAAATCTTTTACACCTGCAATTAGCTATATCGCGTCTTGGAAAAGATGTTTCTAACATGAAAATCTTATTTAATTACTGATTTTGGATTTGATTGGCAATGATTCTAGTTCAAAATCTGTATAAACACTGTATATTGGATACAATTAAATAAAATAAGTATAAAGTGAAGTAGTAAATAAAACTTTAAAAAATATTAAAATCGCTCCATAAAGCATGACACTGTTTAGATTTTATCACAATATTCTTTCAGTTGGCCCCAGGAACATCCAGTTTTCACTTTAACTGGAAAATAACCAAACTCAGAACAGGAATTTTCCATGCCGCTCTTAATAATTTTCACCATTTTTTCCAAGTACTTGTCGGACACCTCGTAGATGAGTTCATCGTGAAGATGCAAAACTAATTTTGGCTTAAATCGTGATTTCTTAAATACAAAGTCGTTTTTCCTTTCAATTGTTAGCATTGCATTCTTCACGATATCGGCTGCTGAACCTTGGACCGTTGTATTCACTGCTTGTCGTTCTGCCTGACCTACAACAAAACATCTATAAGTTAAGGCAAAAAGCATCAAAACCTAAAAAGTACATACCACTAATGCTAGGGTCTGCATGAACAATGTTGGGTAAGTATCGTCTTCGACCCGCAATGGTTTCCACGTAATGGTGAGTTTTGCAAAATTGAATTGTTTTTTCAACAAATTTTTTTATTCCGATGTAAGTGTTTCGGAAAGTTTCAACTAAACTCGCTGCTTCCTCAGTCGAGATTTTCATTTGTTCGGCGAGCGTGTTAATTCCCATACCGTAAATGATGCCGTAACAAATTTGCTTTACGTTGTTTCTCATATCATCTTTAACCTAAACACATTTCGAATTAAATAATAGACAATGGGTAAACAAGGTGACTCGTTTTCGCCCCTACCAATTGCTTTTTATTCTTTTTTAAAAAATGATCTACAATACAACGAAATTCGAGACACCCTATACGTTATCTTACCACTATTTCCGGAATATTATGCCATTTGGCGGCAATAGACTTAAAAATATCTCCAGGCTTCGCCATGATACCCATTAAAATTTCGTCCTTGGACAGGTAAGCTAAAATCCTTAATTCCAATTGGCAATAATCGGCTGAAACTAGCATACAATCTTGGGAAGCTTGGAACACTTGACGACAATTGATCAGAATATTTTTCTCCGTTATGGGATTGACAATGTCGAAGTTCTTTGGCACCATTTGAATATTCGGCTCATGCATGGTTATACGACCCGTGGCGGTATGATTTTGATATTGCCCGTTGATGCGATTGTTTACACAAACTCTCAATATAGGTAGAATTATATTGACTAGAGTGAAATTCAATTTGCGCCATAGAAGAACGAGATTTGAAATTGGATGCTCGTTTTGTTCGAGAATTTTTCTTTTTGTACTGATCTTCTTACCGTTGTATGTGCCTACAACATATTACTATGAAATTTACGTGTTATTAGATCGGAAAATTTTCATACCATTTGCTTTTTATTTTAGAGACTAAATATGGACAATATGCCAGTGTTGTTTTAATATATTCCAATATAAAATTCTGAAGATGCTAAACTACAGATTCTTTAAAATCCAGATTGTATGAAAACTTTCCAGAAAATTTACACCTATCTTACCGATAACTTTTGATACATCTTTGGATGAAGCCATATTAAATCTTCTTCCTGCTAGAAAGTAAGCCTTGCTTTCGATGGAAATTTGTTGTTCTTTTAAATGATCCACTAATTTTTGCAAGCTGAGAGTGTCAACACCTAATCCAGCCATTTCCATTTTTACTGTACACAATAGCATTTTCATTTCCAATTCTACAAAAAATTGATTAACTCAATTTTTGTTCTTTACCCATGTTACGGCGAAATTCATTAAAGCTAAAGAACAGAGAATTGAATAAATTTAGCTTGATGCTGGGATATATGAAATTACAATACGATGTTGGATAGGATGGTGAAATTTTAACGGGAACTTGCATATCAAAAAACTGCATGAAATACTTCAGATTCGAAGTCTCTTGATTAAACAAGTTCTGAAGGTGACATTCGTCAGTGCAGGAATGGATTTTAAAGGTTTAAAGAACTTGATTTCAACCCCAACACCCAATAAAAGGATATGATTTAAAAAAGTACCGTAACTACAAGTGAATCCTTCTAAAGGCCTTATTGTTAATTTAGGATTTTGTTCTCGAATTTCTTTGGTTAAAATATCCATTAAATGCCAAGTGAGTATGCTTTCCACACTTACTTTCACTTCCTCTCTAACCGTACTTTTCTCCGACCAAAAATCTTTGATTTTGTCTATTTCATTGCATACAGCTCTTATTTCATCCAATTTCTCTTTATAATAAGAGAACTAAAAACATCAACAATTACTATAAATGGTCTTCTTTATCTCAATATGGTACCATGTGTTTCAAGTGTTTTTCTCTCGTGTCAGTATCTAACAACCAATCCCCAACTTTTGGATCCTCAATTTTACAATTAAACTCTGAGTTTGACTTAAGCAAAACCTTCAACCATTTTTTTGCATTAAATATTTGAATACATTTACAATTATCTTTTAAAAAGTCTTGAATCAACAAAGTAAAATGTTCAGTCAGAGGAAAATAATAGGCATGTGCATCTCCCCAATAGATTGCCATCAATAATTTTGGTTGTTGTTCAACAGTATGATTTCCAAACAAGTTAACATTCAACTTCTCTTGTGGTTTCAAAAAACTTATTCCAAGGGAAATTATATCTTTATTTTTCAAATCACATATAAATTCTTCCTTTGTTTTCGTTAATGTTCCAACCTTGGTAATGCACAAATTGGCAAATTGAAGAGTACCATTCTGATTTTGTGTATATCGATTGATTGTACTATTCAAAGCATCTGCAGTCACTTGTTTAATTTTCTTTTTGGGGGTTGCTTCCAGCAATGAATCGTCTGAATAGTTGCTCCTGTTTCTTTTTTCAGCCAGATGCTCTTCTTGATCAACACTGGCCAATTCTTGGGTAAGTGAGATTCTTTCAAGGGCCTTTACGAATGTATTTTGAGTTTCAAAGTCATTATCAGATATAGAAAGATCATCGCTTAATTGCAAGGAAAACTTTCGTCTGTTCCATAACTGTCATGAAAGTTGGAAGTATCCAATGGCGAGGTGTTCTTTGATAAAATGTCATTGTCTTTGGATTGGAAACTCAGTTTACTTCTGGGACTTTGAGATGATTCGTTAACACCGCGTCTATTAGCACCCCATGTAGCTTTTTTCAAGCCCATTGCGGATACTAAATAGCTACGAGCGTCCTTTACTAGCAAATCTGCAGCATCTTTTTCAGTTAATCCATCTTTTCCACTAATCCAAACAGTTTTTAAACTAGTCCTCTTTTTTGCCTCGTTTTCCGATTCTCCCTCTCGGATTTTACTGCTTTCGAATGGCTTAGCTTTTATTAAGATCCCTTCTATTGCATCAACACTTTGATTGGCCAATTGAACTAAAGTTTCAACTCCTGCTTTATACAAAATTCTAGCTAATTTCCCATTTAAGACAGGCAATTGCATTAAATCAAGTAAATCCCGTCCGACACCAAATTGCATTCGATCTTGGAATTGTGCCAATAGGATTTCCACGCTAGTCCAGCCCAGCTGTTTACTAAAACTAGTCACCATACCTGCGAAAGTTGAAGCTGATTGTTGCAGGCCTTGTAACATACCTCGGTTACAATTAAATTTCATGCACACTTCGGCTAAAGGAACTTCGTTGACTAAATCTTGCAAGGCTAATGCCACAAAGAAACGTTTATGTACTAACATTTTACGATCATTGGGATCGATTTTCCCGCGAGTAGCACTAACTATGAATGATTCTCTTACTCCAACTAGTTCACCCACTCGTTTCATGGCTCTGGGCAGTTTATCCCATAAGTCCAAGTAAAACATCCAATCTATATTACCCCACGTGTAACAGGCACTATAAGGGGTTACTAAATAAATTAGGTGTAGTTCAGTTTCAAGCACGAAACATTGCCGGGCCTTTTCCAGTTCCGTAAATAAAGCTCTTCCTTCTTCCGGACTTATGGATGAAGCCAAACATGCTTTTCCCAATGAAGTGGCTGTATATCCTTGATCACGCAACTTAATAAATTCATTTTTCCTTAAATACTCAATAGTGTCCTCAAGTTGATTGTTATCACATCCTGAAACAGCCAATAACGTACAATTGGTAAAAGTGGTAACGTCACTTGGGCTCATAGCAATACCACTTGCAATCACTTCCAATACTGCCCGAGTCAACTTTCCACTTGATTGCAAGCAACTTTTCACCGCTGGTAATTCTTCAGTGGCTAGTTTTTTGGCCACATTCAAATCGCTCTTTTGACATATAAGGATGCTTTCGCCCTGAGTGTCTTTTCCCATTCTTCCTGCTCTACCGATCATCTGTCTGTAAGTTAGAAGATCGAGAGGGTGGCCGCAAAAGATCGGGCTTCTAATAATAACTTTACGTGCTGGCAAGTTGACTCCCGATGATAAAGTTGAAGTTGCTGCCAGAATTTTAATAATTCCATTACGAAACGCGCCTTCTATGATATCCCGTTCGTCCATTGTCAATCCTGCATGATGAAAGGCTATGCCAAATGAGACTGTGCGTTGCAAAATCGAGTCCAAACCAGAAGGACAAAATTTCAGTTGTTCCAGTACTTCAAGAATGGCATCACATTTTATTTGATTTCTAAGCACATTTCCTAGTGGTGTGTTAGAATTTCCAATTTTGAAAAATGCCTGAGACAGTTGTTGGGCTAAGTTCTCGCACCAATTCTTTGTAGGACAAAATATTAGCACTGAGTGCGATTCTTTGATAGTGTCCAGACACAGTTGCAGAACATTATCAGTGTCAACTCCTACAGCTGATAGGGATTCCAGTTTTTTTATCATTTGAAAATTCCTATCATAAATTTCACCATCAACACATATTTGTTCGAACAAGGGAATAGGCCTAAATGAAGTGGAATATAATTCGGCTCCCAACCATTGAGCGAGTTGAGGTAAATTAGGCAAAGTCGCTGACATTCCTATAATTTGAATTTGAACTTCCAAATCTTTCATTGAAACGTATCTAAGCTTAGTCAAGAGGAGTTCCAGCAAATAACCTCTACTTGGATCTCCTACCAAATGCATTTCATCGATAAATACTGCGCCAACTTCGGATAACTTGTTCTCTTCCAAAAGTCTATTTATAAGACTATTTGCCTTTTCAATGGTACAAATTGCAAAGTGCACTGTACTGAATCCTCCCGGAGGGTTATATGAGCCCATGAAGCCATCCACTCTCATTCCACTGCCTTCTAAAATATCTTGGAAATAGTACATTTTTTCACGTACAATTGAAATGAATGGTAATACGAAAATTACCTTTTTTTTTCTGTTGAATATTGTTTTCAAAGCTAAAATTTCAGCCACCAAGGTTTTTCCTGCTGAAGTGGGAGCTGAATATATCAAATTCCATTGATCATAAAGAACTTTCGGATTGGTAAGGCAGTCAAATTGCCATTGAAACATTGTTTTTACATTGCGTTTTATGTATTTGTTCAAAACCGTTTCAGGTAAGTTCCATGAAGAAAGATCCAGAGTCAAAACAGTATTTTTAGGTTTGTCTAATGATGTTTCTTTTTGCAAAGTAGTAATTTGGGTCCTGTTACTAGAAACGATTTGAGACATGGTACAATCATGTTGGCTCAATAGAGAATCAGTTTTTAATCGTGCCACTGATAAGGGGGGGCTTTTATTTTTGTCGTTGACAAATGAGACACTTTCTGATACTTCTTCGTTACAAACTGCTTCAAAATCGAAAGAACAATTTTCGAAAAACTGGGAATCGTTAAAAGATACTGTATCACTGATGTCACTATTATTTTCTACCTGTTGGCTTTTAAGAGCATTAAAGGAAAAATTGTCTAAAGTATCACTCATAGAAAATTCACAATTAATCATTTTTTTAACAATTACTATAAACAATAAAAATAACCGACAAAATAACTGACAGATGTTTTGAAACCACCAACCAACTGCTTAGGCTTCTTTCACTATTAGAATGGCCTCCTGCACTCAGCAACCTGCCAAAATCATTTTAGGGACATATTAATAGCAGCACCTCACGTATCCCTCAGTACCCAAGAATACCTTAATCATCTGTTTGTTATTAATAGTTGTTTCATTTCAATCAAGAGAGACTTGAGACCACTTGAGGCTATAACTCAAAATAACAAAATGAGTATTGTGAGTTTCTTGGTTGAAGCTGTCTTGAGTTTTTATTTGAAAACCTATTACTAATACAATCTATTAACAGAAAAAAGACATTCGCATGCCTCTCATATACCCCATCTGACCCCATCCCATCGAATTGCTCCCCAACATTATTGAAAAAGACCTACATAAAAAGAAGAGGATTACAGTACCTAACCTGTAAATATCTGATTTACAAAGCAGTTAGTTCTTTAAATATTTTTTGGGAAATAAAAGTAAGTTTAATAATTAATTATGGAAGATGATGAGAAGCCCATATATTTTCACGAAATGGAATTGGACGATCGAATTTTAAAGGTAAACGAACTATCTGAAATCGAACAACACATGGAAGTTCTACATACAAAATGGTCAAAAGAAACACGTTCAGAGGTTATACAGCACTTTTTATTGAACGATTCTAAAGAAAATCTGCAGAAAGACGAGTTTTACCGTTTTAACATTCCATCTTAACTGAATTAGAACGTTTTGAAACGAAAAAAGTACCTTTTGTATTTTTGCTTCTATTGAACAATTTTCGTACAAAGAATTTATTAAAAATTATGTTTATTTCTCATTAGGCTGTTGAAAAAGTTGGTTGGGAAACTCCGACGTTGATTCAAGAAAAAGCCATACCATTGATATTGGAAGGCAAAGATGTTCTCGTTAGGGCGCGTACTGGTTCGGGAAAAACAGCAGCATTCGCTGTTCCAATGATTCAGAAAATATTGAATTCCAAACAAGTGTCCGCTTTCCAAGATGTGAAAGCATTAATTTTAGCACCCAGTAAAGAATTGTGTCATCAGATTCACAAAGTGATTAAGGATTTAACTCTTAAATGTTCTCGTGAGGTTTGTCTATGAACTGTTAATTAAATCGCTTTTCCCAATTGATTATTTTAGATCAAATGTATTGATATTGCTACACAAGAAGAATTAGACGTTCAAAAACCGCTGTTAATGGAAAAACCTGATATTATTGTGAGTACTCCCGCCAGATGTTTACAACACTCAAAAGCAGGCAATTTGGACTTAAAAAAATCATTGGAAATACTAGTTATCGATGAAGCAGATTTAGTTTTTTCGTTCGGCTATGAAAATGAAGTAAAACAACTTTTAGAGTAAGTTTCTCACAAATAATTGCATGGTATTTTCTAAATAATTGTTTCAGCTATTTGCCAAATATTTGCCAATCGATCTTGGTATCAGCCACCCTTAATGAAGACGTAAAAAACTTGAAAAAGATCGTTTTACACAATCCGGTAACGTTAAAATTAGAGGAACCAGATTTGCCGCCTGCCAGTCAATTAACACACTATCATATTAAAGCTGAAGAACTGGACAAGGCGACTATATTATATGTATTGCTTAAATTACACCTAATCAGAGGTAAAACCATAGTTTTCGTACAAACAGTTGATAAGTGTTACAAGTAAGTAAAAATTTATCTTTTTTAGAAAATGTTAATACATTTTTTCTAGAATTAAACTCTATTTAGAACAATTTGGTCTACGAACCTGCGTATTAAATTCAGAACTTCCCGCAGCTATAAGATGTCATGCAGTGAACCAATTCAATCAAGGTGTCTACGATATTATAGTAGCCTCTGATGAAAAAGCTCTGGACCAACCTGAAAGCGCTTCTTTAACCGCTGACACTAACAAAAAGAAGAATAATGGTAAATTTCAAAGGAAAAAGGATGTCAACAGTGGTGTATCTCGAGGCATTGATTTTCAATTTGTTTCGAATGTGATAAATTTCGATTTTCCCACTGATGTTCATTCATACATTCATCGGGCTGGCAGAACTGCGAGAGGCAATAATGAGGTAAAGAGCATATACCTAAATACTTTTTTTAAAATGTTTTCTTTTGAACAGAAACCAAGAAGTAACTCGCCATATCTTGTTGGATTGTACAAATTTTTCAAACTAATTCATGATTTTTCTTTTTAGGGTAGCGTATTATCCTTTGTCAGTATCAAAGAAAGTCCTTTACTAGACAAAGTGGAGAAACACTTGAAAAATGGAGACGATGACATTTCAATATTCAAGTACGAATTTATTTCATATATGTATTAGCAGTTGTGTACACGTATTTTTCAGGTCCTATCAATTTAATTTAAGTGAAGTGGAAGCATTCAAGTACAGGGCAAAGGATGCTTGGAAAGCGGTCACTAAAATTGCAGTCCGAGAGGCCAGATTGAAAGAAATAAAACAGGAAATTTTTAATTGTCAAAAATTGAAGGTAAAATTGATTGATTGAAATTCGATTACAGAAACGATTATTTTCCAGAGCTATTTTGAAGATAATCCGAACGATCTTCAAGTGTTACGACACGACAAAGCCTTGCACACAGTCAAAATTCAGCAACACTTGTCAGACGTTCCTGAGTACATCGTGCCACCAACATTAAAAAATTTAGCCGGAATTGGTAGCAAAAATAAGCGAAAACACGAACAGAGCAAAAGTTCTCATGTAACCTCTAAATTGAAGGCGAAAAGAAGCAATCCCTTGGCCTCAATGAAGTTTGAAAACTTCAAGAAACGAAAAATACATCACAAAAAATCGTAACAATTTATTTATTTTTTAAAAAATACAAATAATATTTCGCCCAACAATAAATAACACCTAAGCTACAATAAAAAGATGTGAACATTAAGGGTAGAAAAGGGAATTTCTTTTCAAATCCTAACAATTTATGAATCAAATTTTCGTATAAGAACACTGCCACTAAACCGAGAAGATACACAGTTTCAATGAAATGTAATAATGGTAAGGTATATGAACAATTTGATTTGTTAACCTGATGAATCTTCTGCAAACTGTAAAAGGCATAACACGCGTACAGAAGCAGTACTAAAACTTTAACAAAAGTCAAAGAGGCTGGATATAGAAGTGGAAACAATGAATAGTGGCCTAAAGTTGACAAAATCAGAAATATTTTGGCATCTTTTTGATTCAATACGGAAAGAATACTAAAAAAAAATTGGATAAAAAGTAACGCTAAAACACAAGTTGCAATAGTCGTACCACAGAGGAATTATGACCATTAAAATAGCCTTTTCATGAACATGCCAGCCAAACAGAAAAGAAGTCAATCCAGATAGAACAAGACATCTCAGGAAATCATAAGGCTCTTTGTTCAAGATGAACAACTTGATCATAGGAGGTAACGTCAATGCAATTGTTAGGCTTATAGTAATTATAGGAGAAATTGTTGGTAAAACTGCGTGAGAATACTCCTTAACTAAGCCTCCAGTCATTGAAGCTCTATTATTACTAATATTCTTTGGATCTAAAAATCATGTATTAGAAAATAGCATAGTGCTGTGGAAAAATAAAAGCTTTGACGAGTTTATATAAACCTGATTTCGTCTACAATTGCAACTGAGTCTCATAGTTCAGCTTTCAATTGTTCTCTGGAGATCTCTGTCAAAATTATAGATGAAATATCAGGTTTAAAAAGCTTTGTGATTTGACATGGGCTTACTTAATATTGACAGTCCTTTATCTATTGTGTTGTACAAGGCCCAGAAGTTTGGGGCCCAATAGGCATGCGAGAGTCCTCGTTTAAAAGGAAATAGTCTGGTCAGTACCTTTAGAAAAAAGAAAGCATTGCTTAGTAGAAAAATTTTGCATAAATAAACCCTTACCTGTGGAATGTGATAAATAAATGGTAGAAAACTAGCGGTAAACACCCCCAAAACTATTGCACCCAATTCACACAAGTTTTTAACAAGTTTCTGGGAAAATAAACTCTGGAATGAAAGTGTTTTGTTTAAGCAATAGTGCCTTAGTAAATAGATGAAATAAGCTGGAGCTAGATAGAGGTAAATGTGCTTCATATTTAACAAAATCGTAAACCAAAATGCTGACCATTTGTGTTGTCCCTAAAAATGAATTTAATGCTACGAAATTCAAAAATTATTAATTTATGACTGACATTTAGTATATCTGATATTGATATTAACAGGATTCCATACATGATACCGTTGTATTGGAAATGTATATGATCCACCATAATTAAGCCACAATTTGTTATGAGTAGAACTGGTAGAACCATTTCCCTATTCCAACCTTTTGGCAATGCATTACATACTCTTAAGTGTTAAATAAATTAATAGTTACTTTGCGTACTTTCATAAAAAAATCTTACCTGTGAACCCCATAAATATATAGAAAATCTGTCAAAATCACAGACAATCTTTGAAACAATATTGTCATGTCAGAGTCATAATTGATATTTTCTATTTTGAGCATGCCCTTATCGAAATATGTGGCAAAATGAGAAAGAACATATTCGAACCATGCAAATAGAGGTGGATAGTCGAGAGTCCATTCTGATGTGTCTTCGTAATACCATTTTTCAATTGGTAAAGAGTGAGTTATTGCCAGCCAGTTTCTATGAACCTCAAAGTCAGTGGATTTGCTTTAAAAAACACTTGAAATCTTGGTATATTTGGGATTTGGAAATATACACTTACTATGCCGGTATAAGTAATAATTTAACGCAAGAAGTTAAAAGAGTTGTGGCAATAATCATAATTTGGTGTCACAATTTTCAAAATTTTCGATTAAAAATTACAATTCAATTTGAAAACATTCGTAAAAATTGAATAATTACGAAGTTTGCTACAGACTAAAATGGCAACTTATCAATTTTCTTATGTAGAAACATTTTTTTAGGAGGAACTGCTTAGTCTTTAGTTTTGAGATTTTAATGAAATATTTAAAATAACACCCTTATAATAAACTGTCAATCTCTAAACATGGAAATTTACAAACCAATATCTACTATTTACATAATATTTACAGCTGTTTAGCTGACTTCACGGAGGAGTTCCATGCCAAAATGCTGACATTGTTGACATTTGAATAGAATTATCAGAATTGACTAAACCTTACCAAAAATTGCCATCGTTGCTAAATTTTCAAAAATTCAGTGGTACAAAAATGGATAGTTTTACTACTAACAGCTCAGTATAGAGATTCAACTTACAAGGTAATGGTAGGATCTGATTTGACTTAAATAAAAGAGTCCATTTTCTTTTTTCCTCAGCAGTGGCAACAATGGATAATTTTCGGTAAAGTGTGCGAAAACGTAGTTTTGTCAGTGTCTTAACCTCAATTTGCTTCTGATCAAAATGTTTTGAAATTTTGAACACAATTTTTTTAGAACTAAATAGTTTAGTGTAAATAGAAAACTGAATAATGAGCCCGGCCAAGACACAGTATGCTCTCATATATAACGAATACGAGTATCGACCGAATTTAAGGGTGTCGTTCACAAAGGTCATTGTATTGGTGATGTGTTTTCCATTGTTGGCGTTTCTATTTTGCATAATTTATTCGGTAGTTTACAATTTTGAAAATGCAACTTATACACACTGCCAAGTCTACAATGTGTTGCCCTCGATATCAGCTGCCATTGGAAATTTTTCACCCCAAAGGGAAATCTGGCAAACTGCTATTACACTACAATTATTACCTAGAATTTTTGTGGCTCGAGAATACTTAAATCATCATCATAAAATGTTGCATTCGGAGAATATGTGGATGGGCTATATGGCCTTTGTATTGAATATTGTAGAAAATATTTCTTTGATTACATTGTCATTTTTTTACTTCATCCAAGTTTTATGGTAAGTCCAAATGCAACAATTCCATGCAAGTTGATGTCTTCTTTTTTAGCCGTGCATGAAAAGGCCTTTGTAACTTTTATTTTGGTCTCGGAAATGTACATGTTTCTGATATGTATCCTGCAAGGGAAATATAAACGGCCACATCGACATAGTTTAAGGTGGAAAAAGCGTTGTATGATTACTAATTTCACATTTATTTCTTTGGCTGTGTATTTTTTCACCAGGCACAATTCCATGTGTGAACCATATGGTAAAGTATAATCTTCAGATAACTTAATTTTAAAGTAAAATACACATTTTCTTATTAGTATATTCATTGTTTGCCATCTCCGAATATATTGTGGTCCTTTCAAATATCGCCTTCCACTTTACAGCGTATCTAGACTTTAAGCAAAAGGACCTAGTGATTTTCAAACATGGTTTTGCCATCACCGACAGATAATATTTAGTCATCTAGCTAGTTATTTAATTTATTTCTTACTTTCACTTTTGAGTGGGAAGTCTACCTCAAAGGCTGTGCATTAATTGAGTTAAGAGGTTTCATACAAGTATTTATTCTTTGAGATGGATGTTTCACCACTTGGTTTGCCAACTAGCAATGCACTTATTACTGACAAATTAAAATGGAAAAAAAACCTACAGGGTATATGTATCTGTTTACGTTGGTACCTTTGTGTCGTTGCTTTAATAATGTGATACCGTTTGCTATTAAGGGTCCTATTATTGGATATTATTAACAGTTCATGTTTGAATGTATGTAAATATCTGTTTATTGGACATTTATGAATGTATATACTGTACTGTTATATATTTGCACTATTTATTATAATATTTATTGCACAAACATGAAAAAACATAAACAATGGGGCAGAGTTAAATGAAAAGTTTTAAGGAACCTTGTATAAATTCAAAAATATTAGATCCGTTCCAGCACAGTAAGAACACTTCTTGAACTGATCACCCAAGCGCTCTAGATATACAGGGTTTCAAATCACTTAGTGCGTATGACCAGTCAGTTCTAGAACGAATATATTACTCTGATGGAACAAAGCTATTGTTGTTATGGCACGACTGAAACTAATTGACTCAGTCAATGAAGTCACTTCGGCCTCTACGTCATCTTCTGTGAAAATGCTCATTGCAGTTGTGAGTGAAAAATCAGGTGTATAAATTTTTGAAGTACGGGAATTAAGCCCGGATGAAAAAACTCTTATTAATTTTTCCGGGTGAAAGCCCACAATCTTTTATAAAGGTATTATTATTGTGATGTAGAAGAGAAGGCTCGTAATCTATTGTAGGAACAATTGACACATTGCAGGTTAAGAATGAAAACTTCATTAGTGAGAAACAATGTTCTGTTATCTGTTTTTTGAGCTGTGAAGATGTTAACTGTAAGATGTAACCACAATTGCTGCTTCCTTGCAAAACACTGTATAGAATATAATGTGATCTACGTTGAAAAATGCCGTTTTAAAGGCTTCCATTTGACTCTCCCTCGTATATTCTATTTGGGGTTAAAAATACTTAAAATTGTATCAAAAAGATTTCAAAGTGTACTTTTTTAACAAAACTAATATATAAATGTAGTTTTTAATTTTTTTATAATTTTGTATTTTTAAAAGCCTGCAAGTGCCATAAAATCCGGATTAATGACCTTTGTCAGTTTGTGTTCAGTCAAAATCTTGCAAAGCCTTTATTTTAAAGTAAATTAATTTTTAATATTTTTTTACTGTAATAATTACAATTATTGTGATGTATTGTAATCGAAAAAAATTTTCAAATAAACAGTATTTTAGTAGTCTTAACTTTGAATTTCAATTTCTCATTTAAATATTGAAGAACTGATATCCCGAGCCACTTACAAAATAAAATACATCAGATAGACAAAAGATACAGACTGCAGTCCAAAAGATAGTGGCAGGGACGTCATATCTATTAAAAAAAAATTATAAATTAATTTTATACCGGTTGAGAATTTGTTTATTGATACAAAACAGTATCAAAAGTCAGGTAATAATATTAAGCTATTTTGAGGTGGGGGAATCCGGGTTAGTTACTCCAGTTGCCTCTAATGACTTCAATAAGGTATGCCTTTCTTAACTAGAAAACATAAAGAACAATATTTTTTTAGTCCAAAATGACATGCACCGCGATATAAAAAGTTGTGGTGGTTTATTGGGGTCCTAATCGTCGCTTGTAGCGCCTCTAGAAGATACACCGAAATCGTGGATAAATTTGAATTTGTCATCCTAAGAAATCCCCCATGTCATATTTCGCGAATTTACCTTGAAGTAGTTGAAGGATATTAGGAGAAAATGTGATTTTTTTTCTATTTTGATACCCTGTAGCTCCACTATTATCAACTTTTGAACTAAGGTAAGTTTAATTAAATCGGATTATTTTTACACAAATAATACCCAGTTAACGTAAAGACCCTTACTATCGAACACCCTATATACTTTTTTAAATGACTTGTGTAACTTCTAGATGAGAATTTTTATGGATTAAAACTAATTAAATTAAACATCTGATCGCCAGAAAGATTGAGGTTTTTTGATCATATGTAACTGAGGTAAGTTCATAAACTAGTGTTTGGAACGGATCGAATCTCCTAATTATTCTTTGAAGTGAGCGCTACTCTTTTTCCATAAGAATGCATCTGTACATTTTCGAGCAATTCGTCAACAATACAAATTTAAATCGATGAAATCGAAATAAATTCTGCACAAAAATGATCGCATCACTTGAAAATTCATTAAACTGTGACAATTAATATGTTTTCAATCGTAGCTCTATTACGAATATGAGGAGATGCCCGAAAAATAAAACCATCATGTTTTTTTCCATCAAAGTTTATAGTTTTTTTTTTGGGCAACGTCAGGTAACTAAGGTATATAAAAATTATGCAGTAATGTAGCCTCGTGACTTCTGAGTACTTTGTTTTTTAATGGTTCATTTATCTTGAACCTTTCCAGAGATATTCAATTTTTTAAGACATATTGCATTTTGATTGCCCGTCCCATATAGCCTTACCATACATACTCGATGGAAATTTCTTCTCATGGGTGTACTAAATGTAAATGATGGAAGATTGACGGTAGATCGATACATCGGAAAAATCCTTAAACCTCGTATGATCCCATTTAATCCATTTATAGGCGACAATTGTTTTATGCCCTATCACGCACGACCACCCATGGCCAGAATAATCGACGAGTTCCTTGATGAAGTCTATACCGTCAGAATGAATTGGCTAACATGTAGTCCAGATCTTAATCCTAACGAGAAAGTATGAGACTAAAGCTCTATCGAAAATCTCTTCGGGAATATGCTCAGGCGAATTGAACCTGTTATAAGGGTAAGGGATTGCAACAGTCGATACTGAAAACCAAATGAAAACTGACTTTCTGACCTCCATATATTCTCTTAAAATTTTCTAGAAAACGCAAATGTGATGACATATTAGCAATTGCTAGAAAGGAAATTGTTTAATAAAGAAATTAATGATGACAATCACGAGTTAATATCTACTTTTTATTTATAGACAGTTTTGCAATAAAAGGTAAGGAGACTTTGGAAGAAAACAAAAGGTGTCTATTATTTTGCCGAACAAATGTCATATAAAATTTATTGAAATTATTGTATGTTTATTGAGTATGTTGCATTTTTAACACATTCACTGCTGCCGTCATGGATCGGTAGCATATGACATGCACGGCAACAGTGAATATGTTAAAGTTTTATACTGTATTTTAACGAAGAAGCTTTCGATATTCTGGCTAAGTAGGTATTTTTAATGCTATATAAATGTTGCAATTCTAAAAAGAAACTATAACTGTTCATTGTTTTTGAGCCACTACTATAAGTAAGCTGAAATACATGTTTGGTAATAAATAAACTTTGTAACGTATGGTTTAATCTCTTTTATTCAAAAAACGACAACACAACTCAGAGAAAAAACATAATGGGTACGTAATAATAAAATTAAAAACTACTGTCCATTCGACATAACTTCGTAAACACATTGTCATAAAAATCTAACTGATGGACATTATTGCTCAGTCAATTTCAAAATGCTAGTGTAGAGAAAGTTTATAAAGGAGTATTTAATAAAAATTATGTCAATGGTTTTATCTAATAATAATAATAAGCGAGTTGTAACAATAAAGGTAAGCTCTCTTAGAGCGACTACCTTCATCGTCACAACCAAGTAATGAAAATATAATAATACATTAAAGCTTAGCTTTTAAGTATAAACTGATTCATAACACGTTAAAGTCGTAATTTTACAATCTGGATATGACGTCATTTTTTTCTTTCTTTATTTATAACATGCAAAATGAATGAAACAAAAAAAAAATAATTAAAGTCAGGTCTTATGATTTTTACCTTTGACACGAACAATTTTTGTCAAAAATATTGCTCAATTTGTCATAATTGATTTTAAAACATTGCGATAACCATTATGCCGAAACCTCCACATCGTTATAATGAACAAGCTCAGTTGTTAATCCTAAATGTTTTGGCGTTTTTCGAGATGGAGAAGAACCAAGTAAAAAATGGCATTCCAATTGACTGCAATAACATAATGGAAAGAGCCTCAAATGCTTTGAAAGTCGGGAGAAGTACATTGGAAAGAATTAAAAGGCGTGGAATTCAAACGGATAAAGACTATTTAAATAACATAACTATAAAACAAAGAGAAAATAAAACTAAAATATC
>JABRWK010000047.1:0-25925 GCA_013372445.1 Hypothenemus hampei
ATTAAATGCTGTTTTTTTTTAAATCGCTTATTTAATATTAAACATATTATTACTGAAAGCACCATTAAACTCTTTCTGTTTCCTAATAAGAATCGTTAATTGCAAATATTGCGGATTTCTCCTGTTTTTCAATTTTTATATAAATCTGATATATAATTTTTTTGTTTTCCTAGTACTAATCATTCATTGGAATTGCAAAAGGAATTAAATAAACAAGAGTTTAACCATTATTTAATAATTAATGAATGAAATTATTTACTGGTTTAACTATTTTCACTGGTACTTATGCGAATCATAAAATATAGATGTCGCCGAAACCATTGCTAAAGGCATCAACAAACAAGGGGTGCAAGTCATGCGGAGGAACCAATCACTAAAAAGTGTCAAACAACAAATGCCCCAACCATGTGCTCAGCCAAAGGAAACTGTTTACTCCTGGTTCATCTGTGAGTAAGGTATTCTTAACATTTACAATTAAGCGTGATCTTAAACAATTCTGTACTTATGATACCATTAAAAGGAGGATTTAGGAGGATATTCAAGTAGTCTCCGATCTAATGGTTGAAGCTTCTATATACATGAACTATTATTACATGACATTGTTGCGTAACAACTTAGATCAATTTCCCAAATCAATTCCACGCAATTTTCTATTACAGTTCTATTATGATTTGAAACTTAATACAACACAAACCGAATGGATTCCAATTGATAGGGACTATTTCGAAAACATAAGGACTGCGAATCGCCCAATTTATGGCAGCAGTTATAGGAGTCATTTAATACAAAGTGCGGTGGTTCAACATGAGACTGCCATGAAGAACTATATATTAGTCCACTTACGTCGAATTGTTTGTTACTTAAGTAAGTATTGAGCAATCTGGACCATTGACGTTCGTGACAAAATCTGAAACTAGCCAACCTGGATGTGGATGATACTTTTCGTTTTTCTTGATCTTATCCTTCGACTGTTTGGCTTAAGCGATAAGGTTTCAGATTCCGAATATTCTCACTATAACGAGTTGATGTCATAAATGCGACATGTGTCACATCACTTTTACAGAGCTACAGGTTCAAGTAGTTTGTAATGGTATATCCTTTAGTGGTAATGGCTGTGCAATAACACGCAGCACTTCTATAATTTGGATTTTACAAAACGTTCCACAGCCAATACATAGGGACTGCAAAGAAATTAAATTGAATATTATTTCTTCAACTATAGTATATATTTAATTTTAATTTGGATCATTCTTTTCTACAAACATTGCTGTTATTTAATGAACCTCTTTATTATTCTTAAGTAGTACTAAGAATTATTTTTATTGTATAACTTGGAACAATAATCGATGGTTCCATTCAACAGTTTAATCATTGAACCATTCAATCAACCATTGTCTTGAACCGTCTATTATCGTGTTTAGTATTTTTAGTTAAACAATTTGTTTTTTTGGTATGTTTTCCCAATCATTATTTTCATTATTTGAATTGGTATAATTTTTGTTAGTATTTATTGTGTATTATTACATATTACATGATAAAACTCGGAAAATGATATTTTATATTGTTTATTACAATTATTATTATTATTTTATGTATTATTTAATGGAATATTTAATGTAATAATCGACTTTTATATTAACAATTACTGTTATTGGAATATGAAAAAATTAAAACATTTCATACAGACTGAGGAGGAGGAGCACTACAATATTTCAAAGCTGTGGCAAGAGAATTAATTTCGTCCACTATTTGTCAGATTTGGAGTATCTCTTGCAATGTGTTTGTTGTTGATGGGAAATATTAAATAACTGTGGCATTCAAACATGGAAAAAATCGGTTCTTTCTCCTTATTGTTAGTGTACTCTAGTAAGAGAACCAACAGAGAACCAAAAGCTGATTTCTAAACATTTTCCGTTTCTTCTTTCCCCTTATCCTTCCTTTGACAAACAGCCACTCACTGTCTGTCAGTCTTTCAATATGCAAGTAGCTAAAGATGAAAACTCTTTATTTCAATAAATATTTCTTTAATTGTTTATTTTAGAATAATATCTCGTAGCAGAAAAAAATACTGGCATATTGACAATTTGACATAACTTCACAATCAGTTAAATGTAAATAAACATACATTGACAGTATTGACACGGTGACCTATTAAAAACGGCAAAATATAGGTCCAGTTCGTTTCGTTCGAATGACATATTTTTAGGACAATATTGTCAAATTGTTTTTGTTTTTGTTACTTTTCTAGTAACGTTAAGAAACACACACAACATTAGTCATACTAGATAATATACGTATGAAAAAAAATTGTTTGTTAATTATTGTAGATGAAAAGTAACCGTCCGTTGGAATATTTTCCATTACATTGTTCATAGTTTTCTTTAAATCGTTTCTTTTCCTTTGATTATTGATATAATCGAGTTGAAAAATTGCTAAATTTAACAAATTCTTTTACTTCCTGCATCAATCATATTTAACCTAACATTATTATTTACTTTTCGATGAGTTTTCGCAGGTTCCTCTCTTCTATTCACATAAATATCAATCACATGATCATAAAAAGTAATCAGAATAGGTCAAGTGCAGTTTGAGTAAAATTTTATTATTTATTTGTTTCGTTTATTTTCTTCAAACTGATTTTTCCATTTGCATTTAATAGAAATTATCAATGTATGGAAAAAGCAAAATTCAAATTTTTATAATTTGATTTAATTATGTATTGACTTAAAACATTGTTAATTGTCATTGCGTGTGTTAGGGGTGGTAAAGGCGCCGGTCAATTAACACCTTCTGGTCATTTTGATTCCGTAAACCTCAGACTTAGCGAGGGCAAAACAAGTTAATCTTGATTATTGTCCTTTTTCAAGAGTCATCCATTAGTCTTTAATATTTAAATAAAGATTTAAATAATTAAGAAACCACAACAGAAAATCCTGGATAAAATCATTTAAAATTTATATAATTTTAATATTTCAATAAATTTCTTACAAACGCCTTTTCTGTTCTCACATTGGCTGTTGAATAATTTCGTATAGGTCTTCAGCTGGCGACAACATTAGGCGTTGTTGGCGCTATATTCGAGTACATTTCACTTTTCCCTGACGTAAAACGAACCCTCGCTGTAAATAATTTCTCAGGTTATGCATGTAAACGGGGTATCTAATTTCAAAACTGTCATAAACTGAATGGTTGTTGTTTGTATATGGTTAAATTGTAAAGTTTCCTATATACGACTTTTACCTTGTCAGGTAAATTGTTGGTCAACAATCTAGTTTAAAAAGAAAATACAATATTACAATTATATTGTCGTTAAAGCCAAGAAAGGTTTTCACAGTAAAACCTTCCAAAAGTGCCCTCACTTTATCGAACAGTAATATATCAAAGAGTTATTGGTGGGTAATGCACGTTATAGTCAGGTTTTGTATTTTGGTAAGTTATGTTCCGGCACGTTTGGCGTTGATAGGTTTTTCCATGGATAATTGAAAATCATAAATATTGCTTATGTTACATAAAAGTCTTCCTACATTTTCCATTCACCCAAAGGTTGATTTAGGTCGAAAGCAACTAAAAATTTTATTGAATTAAAATTATCTTATATTGGCAAAGGAATATACCCTCATGTAAAATTCAAAGCCGCTTGTTATTTAGTAAAAACCTTGAATTATTCAAATTTGCCACTGTTTTTGCAAATCCTATTTAGAATATTTTGAGCAAATATATAGAAGAAACGTCAACTTTAACAACGAACTCGTATAAATAAAACTCAATCAAGGTTAAATGAGGAAAACGAACTCGTATAAATAAAACTCAATCAAGGTTAAATGAGGAAAACATGGCTCAATTTAACCGCATAAAAGACAATTCAGTTTATGACAGACCCGAAACTAGATACACCCTTACATTGTATGAACATTATTTGTAACATGATTGTATTAAGGCAAAGTAAAACGTGGAGAACGCCCTCTTGCAAAATGAATCTATCTTTTTGTTAACATTTAGAGCAACCGGGACCTGAAATTCTGGATAAATGGTGTCAGGACTGGGTGTCCTTAACGGGGTTTTGGTATTAAAAGCATTTAGTGTTTAGGTGTAATAACATGCCGCTTGTCTAAATAATTTATCCTCCGGTTCAGCATGGTCGTGAATACTGAACCGACGTCGCTATTTATTAAAGGAAATCGTTAAGGCTAAATCACCTTTCGATTAATATGAAAATTATCCTAAATCTTTCAGCAAACATACACTCTCGTCCATTCCGGTTTAATCATACTTTTGTTATGGAACAATTTGAAAATTTTCTGACCATGAAACGTCACATCAATTAGCATCTTTCCGTTATTAACGTTAATTTTAGAGATTCAATAAAAGCATGATTACCTTTGAATTTAGAATAGTTAACAAACAACTCGATTAAAAATAAGAGCAATGTTGGTATATTTCGTTACATTTCTGTTCTTTTGTGATATCCCAGTTATTATTAGCCAACCCCTATCTGAAGAACAAGATGAAAATTTGAGAGTTGAAGGCTTAAAAGTGAAAGATACCGAGTCACTAAAAACCCAGCCAACACAAGTGATAATTAAAACCGAAGCGAGTCAGGAAACTGTAAGTGATTTTCTACGTGATTTACAGGAAAACTCCGACACGAAGAAACACTATTACTTATTTAAAATAAAGGAATTTTACGATTTTCTACCAATTTACGCGAAAAACAGCGACAGATATCTGAGGCTTGAAATAATCGACCAAGATGACTTGGGTTATCCGAGAGGAAATAATGGAGATGCGGAACAAGAATCTGAAAAATCCGTATTAGTTAAAAGAGATATAACAAGACACAAAGAAGAAGAATTAACTGATGAATCATTAAAGGATTCAATAAATTTACTTCAGAATGGATTTCTTAAAAAAAGAAGTTCCGAAGATAGTTTCGACAGACAATTGGTTCGCAACGATATAGGAAACTTTTATCCAGACTCCTGGGATCAGGACGATCTAGATAATCCTGAAAATAATAATCATAGACTTGTAGCTTACGTGCCGTTTTTTAGAGTTAAAAAGTATTATTTACATAGAAAGCTTTTAGATGTTGTGTCGTCATAACTTATTTAAGGTGTTTCTGTGATTCTGTGATGTAGATATTTTTTTATTAAATATTGCATTTTTGTGTGACTTTTTTTTTGTGATGCTAAAATTTTGTTCAGATAAATTGGAGAAAAATTTAGGCGTAAAGAATGGGCAAGGAAATGGACCAATCCGATATCCAATATAACTCTTCGAGTCGCTATCGCTCATTTATTTTACAGAAATAGCCAATTTAAAGGCTTTTTTGCACTCGAGGTTTTTATCTTTGAATATGTTAAATCGACCGAGTAAACGTGAAATTTTTATCTTTACGCTACCATTCGGCCTTTATATTTTTCAAAGATGATGAAAACCTATTTGTGATTTCAAGGAATCTTTTGATTTATATTTTTTCAGTAAAAATCCCAGTTCGAAATATGAATTTAATGTTACAATCTTTAATCAAAATTAAAATTTAATTAAATTTTCTTTTTGTACTATAGATTTTTTATAAATGAGACAAGCTAGGAAACGACATATCGGATGTAAAGATCGGTATCAGTTAGCGTAGTATGACGCATTTCCGCTGACGAAATAGAGGCAGCACATCAGGACCGCCACAGCAGCAGCCGCTGGACGGATCAATAATGTTGTACACTCCTAAAATCATCTGTTTTTAAAATAATAAAATCCTTTTAAAGGACTTTTACTTGTTATACAGTTTAATAAACTCTTTATAAAGGAGCGAAAAATTCTAGAGCTGCCTTTATAATTGTTTCCTGAAAATGAATTGACTTCTATTAAGTTTACATTCAATAGATGCTTACAAGTCGACATGCAATTACTTGATAGATACGATTTTTTAATAACAAATTCCTTGGGGGGACAATCAGATATTTACTATTCTCTCGGTTTACAAGGTAGACACAAATCTAATTATTCGACTGATAAATTCGTAATTTGGAATGTCAAACAATGTTCCAAGGGAGTAGGCCAATTTAGTTATATTGCTTGTGTTGTCTAGATTTCATTAGAACAATAACAACCATGACAATACCGTTGTATTTCGGGTTTTACTTTGTCAAACTAATAAACAATTGCCTTAAATGAAATTTCCAGTTTCTTAACAACCAACAGGCAGATAGACTACTCACTTTACAAAGCCCTTAAGATGGCTTCAAATTATCAGTTCAGTTCAATCAAACCTCTAAGTATCAGAATGCACGTTTCCTTCTTGTCATTAATTTTACCGGTAACGCGAACTACAAAGGCTAATACTTAACATGGAAGAACATTTTCGAGTTTAATAAGGCTGGTTCTAAAGTGAGGATAAAAGCACAATGACGAGATATATCACTTTGTTATAAAATCACATAATACAGGTTCCTCTAGACGTGCATATAAACAGTTTTTTTTCTGGATGGATTCAGATGAAGAAGATGAATATCAGGAATTTAAAATTGACAATCATTTTGGTTCTAGCCAATTTTGTATGTTTTAGGAAAGGTCAAAGTGTAGTTTGGATCAGCATATTCCTTAACAAACGCTCGGAAGTTTCGTTATTTTTTTCCTTTTTATTTCAACCAATTGCCTTACGTTCTACCACCCATTGTTTCCAAGAGTTTCCTCTACTGGGCACTTTTAAAGATCTTTTTCTTATCTCATCATGTTCAGCGATTTTTTGTTTCCGTGCATGTATTGTCTATTTTGTTCTGTCTAATGACGTATATTACAAGTTTATTATACCATTAGCTTTTCTATGTTAAGGACTAAACTCGTTAGAAAACATAAATGAATTAAGAAATTCTTTTGTGGAAAATCGCTCGCTTAAGTCAAATATATGTACGTATTTAAATTTGAGTTTTCTAAGAATTTCAAAATTTCGCATTCATTTTTAGTATTTTCTATTAGACGTCTAAAACAATAAAAATGCAGTGGTTAAAATTCTCTAAAAAGTTAATCTTTGAAATTGTTTCATACAAAAATCGTATGAAACTAACAGAGATAAATTTAATGTTTAAATTCTTTTTATGACCTGTTTATGTATTTTTCAAATTTATGGAAAATACTCGGTACATAAAACCATATAAGAAAAATGTTCTTAATAAAAGTTTTCAAACTATTTAAACGTATCCGTATTTTGGGGTGCACAATGGCGCTTGTGTATACATGCCGAAATAAAATGAAAATGTCAGTGTTGGCAACATAAAATTCAAACCGACAAACTTGCTTGGTGCAACTCAAGCATTTACATATTATAAAGTTATTTGCATTTCTGGAGCTTGGCCGCATGTTTTCTCGTACCATTTACGAATATTTCAGGCTCCATACAAAGATTAACGTTTTGGAATTGGAACATTTTTAGGTCAATTTATTATAACGAATTTCGCATAGGGCCTGATAAATTAATGGGTAGGTGCACCTTTAACTTTTTTTTTTGTATCATGCCACGCGCAAACCGTAAATCCCTAGGCCATGTCAATTCTCTATGGGTGGTTTTCACGTCGATTTTATTCCCGTAGGCTGTAAAAGGCCCCATGATAAATTAATCCTTTTTTTATTCTGTACTTTTTTTTCCACGTAAAATGTTTCAACTGGTAACGAGCGTCATCATTGAATGGAATACTTGTGAAGTTCAAGAGCGAAAATGAATTATGTTGACTGCAAATCTAGTAATTATGTAACGAGTATATTATACAAACTATACAATTGAATTAATAATTAATTAATATGTTCTGTATGAATGATAGTCTGATCGTGGAAGCAGAAAATCCATTACGCAGTTAGAAAGGGAGAACGTTTGATAAGCAAGTTAGGGCACTGATCTGAATAATATAGCTCAATAAGCTTTGCCCTCGCTACCAAATTTTAATAAAATTTATTGAAAATTGTATGGATTCTAAGGAATTTATTTTCTAAACTTAAGAAAATTAAAAACTTATTTCCATATCTATGACAGAATGTGAAGTAAACTAATTTTCTTCATATTGTTAGTCGTCTGCCGGAAAATTTAGCCATCAATTTATTCAACGTATACGTCTGGCCTAAAAAAGATTTTAGCAAGTCAGTCAACTCACCTACATATAAAATTAAACTTTCCATCAAAACCGATCCAAAGATTTATAAGCATGATAAATTATAGAGTCCGTAGTCATCAATCAATGCTTTTAATAATAATTTCGAAAACCTTCCAACTTTAAATAGACTTATGATAGATTCCGTTAGGAAAATTGGACATTAAACGTCGAAAATTACAAACATTCAAGGCAAAGAGACTCAAGGTTTGTTTATAAAATATTCCAACAGTTCAATGCACTTTTCCTGTTATTTAAGCTTTTAGCCAAAATTAACGAACAGCACATTACTCTTTTTCCACTGATTAAAATGTTCATCCTCATTTTTGTATTTTGAATATTCAATTAGAAGAGTTTGAAATTTAAAAATGGATTGTTGAAAAAGTTTAATGGTACATGAGATTGTGCAAGCATTGCCATTAGACTATAAAGAATAGGATTAAATAATTCCAAAATAAAGTCGAGTAATTAATTAGAGGTTTTAATGAAATGTAAACTTATTGGCTGAAGTCAGGGCAAGGGTGAAAACGATATCCGGTGCAAAAGATGAATGTTTTCTTAGCCAATTGACTTGAGAGGTCACCACCAAGGGAGAGACTCATTATGAGACTCCTGTAAGACTATAATTCACCAGATAGAACACAGTTGCATTATCACATTTTGCCAGAGATTATCGAAATTAGTGTGTGAATGATTGGAATAGAGTTTTATGTACAGATGAAAATAAGACGCGCCTACAATCTCCTAAGGAACATGAACAAGTGTATCGATAGAATGAGGGATAGATCGAGAGCGCAATAAAATATCTCTCCCCCTATTTTATTCTGAAGAGGAATTTGTTTTAGCACTCGTACAGAGTTAGTTGTCACTAGATCAAGACCGATGAATGGTAATTTTTAATTCGGCTTAATTGTAGTTGAATATTTAATGCTATTTGATTTTTTTTGTAGGAGATTTTTATGTATGTAAAACAATGTCTGATCTCCAAGAAGTCCGCACGTGAATGCGATAGAACACAAAACTGTATGTTCCTTTTAAACAAGTTCCATGCTTAAAAAGAACTTGCGTCGTCATATGCCTGCATCTGCTAACCTAAGAGAACTCGAAGATGCAGTTGTTACGGAATGGAGGAACATTTTATAGAATTACAAGCATGCGTTGGTATATAAATACGGTAATTAGCAGTATGTGTAGCAAAACCCCAATATTCTCATCATTTGCATTAACTGTTTAATTGTTTCGGACTATTTTTGTAATTTTAAGAATGAATTCATTTTAAAACTAAATTCTAACAGTTTTTTAGTGTAATCTAATTGGAATCGAAGTCTTAAATAATCTAATTTGTTAATTTCAATTAGTTTTCTTTAATGTATTCAAAAAATAATATTTTTATTAGTTTGATGTACATGTCTTTTCTACAAGAATTTAGATTAAAAAATTAAATATGCTATTTATAATCTATCCTAGCTGCAACCGAAAGATTATATCTTAAGAGTAGGTATATGCTTGCGTTAAGCTTCTAATGAATTTTCTGCTTCTGTAATTTTCGTCTTTGTCATACTGAGAACAATATGAATTTTAATTAGAACATTGCACCTATATCGCTGCCTTGAATAGCTCAAGACGTCGCGTCTATTTTCGAACATTTTTCATCGCATCGATTTTCTTTTGCTGATCCGTTAAAAATCTCAACGAAAAGAAATCCTATAAAATTCATCCTCCCCTCCGTCCTGCCGGATTGACACCGTTTAAAGATTTATGGTGTGGGCCCAGCAGGACGCAAAGATTGATAAGTGGCAGCAAGCAAAGAACCCAAGTTTGACTTCTTTTAAATTTTCAATACTCGAGTCATCACTTAACTTTTTCTTTGCAAAAGAGCTCCTAAAGGCATATATATAGTATATGTACTCCTGTTCGGGCCAATATTGCCAACTTCACGCTCGGCTAGGATAATCTTGTAGTAGAAATTCGACTTTAAAAACTAGACTTTAAAAAAGTTTATAGAAGCTTCAACATACGATTTACATCGAATATATTCGATTCTAACAGAATCGATTATTATGAAATACCAGGATTTATCACTTTAAATAAAAGAATCCATGTTTACACTTTTGAAAAACAATAGCATTCTTAGCTGTGACAGTGAACAACATTGAATCGCAGAACACAGAGGGTTGGTTCACTCAATTGAAAAGGTTTTGACGAGAATATTTCAGGATATTAAAGGTGCAATTTTTGATGATGATTTTGATAATCGTAAGGCAATAAACAAAGTAGACATTACGTTAAGTTATCCAAAAATAAAAGCTGGTTTCGCCAGAATAATAAATAATAAATAAAAATTTCACTATTTCAGTGAATTGTGCCACACCGTGATGATTAAATCAGACAATAGTTTTGAGTTAGTGGTTTAAGCATCTTATTCGTTCAACTTCTTGTAACAAGTAATTTTTAAGTATAATTTATGCTTTAATATAAAAAAAAGTTCCTGTTGTTAAATGGAACAAGATACATTTTGAACCGATTACAAACACAAACACTTAAACACATTAATAAGTTGTACAAATCGGCTTACAAAGGTATATATATATATATAGCTTGAAAGAGAAAAATATTTTTCTCCCATATAAAGTTATTTTCCTTCAAAATCAATGGATTTTTCCATCAGTTCTCATACGATGATGACTGCTTTGGTGGTTGATTTGTTTTAGAATCTTGTCGAAGAGCATGATGATTTATATTATTTCCTACTGACTATATTTTATTTGTTTGTTGGAAGAGAGTAGATAATAAACATTCTATTCACAAAAGAAAATTCAATAGAAATTTTGATTAGTGAGCCAACAAGTAAGTTAAAAGACAGCAATAAACTGAAACAGAAAAAGGACAAAACTAATGTCGCTAATCCTGTCGCCGACTTTGAAATTTCAGTTGTGAATTGGTTCATATTGATCAACTAAATTGGTGTTCAATTGCGCGTATGATTGATGTTTTTCACAAATAACTATGCTCCATTTATTTAATGAATTCGAATTAATTAAACAAATTTACAACTTACCACCATTATCCGTTCTCCAAAAGAGGAGAGAACTGAGGATCCACCAGCCCATCCTCCGAAAGAGAATAGCGAAGAACAGCCACTCGGTCCTGCAAAAGATAATAACAAGAATCATAAGTCTGGAAGACGTCGCGTCCACCGGTATGCATTTTGCCAAAAGTGTCATATCACCTGGAACCGCGACATCAATGCCGGCAAGCATATGATCATAGTGGTGCGGAAGGAAGTGAATTATAGAACATTAGCCCTAGTCCTAGGCCTAGAGTTCTGGTTGATGTCTTCCGGATTTTTCTTCTTTCTCAGAAGAAAGGCTGTTATGCGTGATAACACGTCATTAATTAAACACTGTAAATAAAAGAAAATTCATCCGATGATGTATGGGAAAGTTTTATTAAAAATTTATTTTCGAAAAATATTTTCATTGTTAGTAACATAATGGGCGCAGCAGTAATATTGGCAGTGTGTTGTAATGATATTAATTATCTTACTTTAATATGATTTGTCCGCAATAGGATTATGTTGTTAAAGTTTATCAGAAATATTCGTTCATTTAGGGAATTACGTTCGAATCCTGATAGATTTATTAATCGAGTTATGTTTATGTATTATACAGTTACGGCGGATTTTAATTTTGAAACAAAAACCTATAATAAATTTAATTAAATCTAAAACAGCACGGGAGTAGTTTATTTTTTACCATAAATATTTTATAAATAATGATTTATTGGGTGTTTTAGCAATTAGTCAATTTCGGATGCAGTTATTCAACGAAATTATGCATAAAAATTCGCTTTATAGTGGTGAAATCTGAAAATTCTATTTAAAATAAATTCTATAATTGTTCATATGCCACATATGTTCTGTCCAATTCGTTGAAGTAAGAACAAAAACTATTAAATTTTTGTATTTCAAAAATACCGGCAGAGTATTAATTAATAATTTCCATCCATGATTTTTCCACCTTTTTTCGGTCTATTTCGTCGGTAATTGAATTTTCTCTAAAAAGTCAATATCCACTCGAATTTCTGTTAAGAGTATTTCAGAGAGTTTTAAAACGGTTGCATTTAAAATGCAAATCGAGTTGGAAACGTCGATTTCGTTACCGGCTTGATGGTTTTGTTCTTGTTGCATTTTTATATGGATAAGCGCTGCTCAAACAAGAGTCTAACAAATTACTACTCTTTCCTTTCGGTTTTATTGCACAAAAAAAAATTATCCAAACGAACATCGTGATTTTAATGCTTCCGATGGTGTTTAAACTGAAAACATTTTTTTTAATCGGTAAAAAAATTGACTAAAAGATCAAATAAATTATTTGTTGTAAACGTTAGAATTTGATGAATAAAACGACTCTAATCTCCCCTAGAATAATTCCTGGGACTGTAACAACGTAGCAAGAATTCACCTGGGAGATTGTTCCGAGCTTAACAACGGAGCCCCATTACGTAAAGGGGGGGGCGCGTGGTGAAACGATACCTCCTCCATATAACCGGCTAATAAGCTAAGCCATTTAATTCCTCATAGGAACAATACTGCCACTTCATGGCATGTTGCTGGAGCAACACAACGAAATAATTCGGAAACGTGACCACCCTCATTCACGATCAGAGGAAAAAAATACGAGGAGGAGGGAGCTTGTTATCTTTCAAGTTGAAATGAAATTAATTCCCGCGATATTGGAATTAATTACGGTCAGCGAACTGTCACTGGATGCAAATCGAATAAGCTGTGTAGTTCGATGGATTAAACCGAAGTTGCAACTTCAGATCTCGATTCGAATTTAATGCTGCCTAGGTAACAATCGTCGAATAAATTACAGATGCTACTAGTGGCAAAATGTCACTGCTTTAAAATCGCAAATGTATATCAGTTAATTTGGAAGGGTTTCAAATTGAAATTTCCATAATTAAAAATTGTTTCGAAATATTTCTTGCATGAGTGGAGAGAATGTGAGAAAAAGTCGCTTTGTCGCCTTGCGTATGCCTCTTGAATAAAACATACACAATTTCGCTTGGGTTCTATTAATCTGTCGTAAACTTTACCCCTGTTAATAAGACGAATCTATTATTCATAAACTTTTCTAATTTGTCTTCAGCGTTGGGGCACTTCCGTTGAGTGGCAAGCGAGATCTTGATGATGGTATACTAAATGGCAAAGAAAAATGGACGAGACTCTATTGTGTTTCGGACCGAACACGAATATATGGTTTTATATATTTTTTCATTGGAAAACAACAAGAAACTTTTTTATGTACCCAATATAAAGTGAAAAATATTATCTTTACTGGTCGAAAACTTTCGGTTTTGAGGCTCGTAAAAACCGATTTCAAATAATGCGAGAGTTGATTGAGTATCAGAATATAAAGCTTAAAGTTTCCATATAAAAACAGAAATATAGTATAGTGATCCTATAAAGTTACCTTCCTTAGCAATAGTTAAAAAGAGTATCTATAGAATTTAAAAACAAACTATTTTCCAATTTATTGCTTGACAGATGTTCAACGAACATACACGTTTTATATTTTTTGCTATAAAATTCTCAATTTGACACAAGAAATAAAAAAACAACGATATATCGTATATTTCCGATAAAAATTTTATGTTTGTAATAAAATAGACTTTAAGTTCAATATAAATTCATATCTAATTTACACCATAGATAAGTTAATTCCAAAAATCTGACTTTGAAATGTTAAATATTTTAATAACTGGAAATTAAATAAACCTAAAAAATTGATATAATGAGCCGTTTAACGCTGCGCCTCAAGAAGCGATGGTTAACTTAAACTTGGAGGTAAACATAACAATGGGATACGATAATAGACTATTCAGATCCAGGCAATTACCATGAATGGGTATGGATCCCGTCCAAAATGCAATAATTAAATAATTACTCCGCCCCTTTCATGTTTGTCTGTCAAGTTTTTGCCCTTTTGTTAACCCTGAAATATAGGGACGGTTCAAGAAGTGTTTCTTACTCCCATGGAAGACTCTATAATATTTAATTCAAAAAGATATAGAACTTGAAAATTTTAAAACTCTAATTGGAGGTACACCTTTTAAATTTCTCAAAAAGTTTATTTTGCAGTTTAAAAGTATCTAATAGGGTAGTCCTATGTGTTTTCGTCTATTTTTCTTTCAAAGAAAACCTCTCGAAAATTCTTCTAAACGAGATATTAATTACGGAGCAACGAAAGAACTTTGTAATCTTTTTGGACACTTGCCGCGATAAAACTAGAACAACTCGAACAAAAGAGACAAAGATTTTCATTTAACCGGTTTTAGTTGGAGGCAAGAGATTTGGAAGGGTTTTACACTTTTTTTTGAGTGTCAATTGACGATAAGCTGCTGGCTATCCACCGACTTAGCCTTTTCTTGTCAACAGCCAAAAAACATCCACGATAAAATCAGAGCCGCCCTATATACAAGTCTTCAGGCCATGTGAAAATAAGCTGAATGTAATTTTAACTTTATTTGGTCTGAGAGAAGATTTTTTTTGAGGAAAAATAAGACTGGTATAATATTTAAGAGAAGCTGAACAACATACCTGTTTTTCTAAGGAATTAAATATCTTTTTCCGTTCAAAAAAGTATAATTTAATATAAAATTGAATCTAAAAGATATTTTTTTGATTAAAAATAATGTAAAATTTTTAAAAATTAACCTCAGTATAAAAAAAATTGATACGAAGGATCTGGGAGTAGTCTAAAATAAATTTTAACATTTGAGATTTATGACTGAACGATTTCAACGTTCGCAAAAGATACGACCGTAGTCCCATCGTCAAGAAAGCGTAATGGTTACGAGTAGATGCGTTTTGCAGCAGCACTTGCTGAAAACTTCTTTATTATTTTACACGACTGCACTGTTCGGTTATTCGAACAGTGCCAACATGAAATTAGTTTTATGTGGGGGCAGAACCATTTAGAAGACATGTATTTAATCTTGTTGATTATCTAAGGGAAAAGCGTCTAGGATTGCTGGAGAAAATATAGTTGCTCTGACTAATATATGTCGTATGAATAAATTCAATAGACATTAAACATTCCTGTACCAGGCGTTGATACAATTCTGCAAGAAATCCTTTATACGAGTAAAATCTGTTCATTATGAGCCACTCACACATGAGAAACGTCTTTGTAGAGATTTAGAAAAAATCTCTAAAAATATGAATATGGTACTACACGGACTGTAAACAATATCGCAACAAGTGACGAAACACAAACAAACAATATTGCTTTCACGGAACATAACAAAGTCCTGTTGTTCGGAATTGAGAGTACCTCTATAACAAGCAAACAATTCAGTTCAGTTTCTGAATTTGAAGAAAGAATTGAAAGGGCTTGAGGGTAAACGATAGGATTCTAACGATAAGGTTTCTTATGAACAATAATTCTGGCTTTTAAAATAATTTAGTTGTAAAAAAATCAATTTTTTAAATACCTTTATACCTTTTTTTTTTCTTTATATATTTTTTAGTTTTGTAAAACTTGAAACATTTATTCGAAAAAGACCTCATTTGTAGGATTCGTCTTAATTTATTTTTAAAATACAATGAAGCCTCAGTTAACGACCGACTTTTTTGATTAAATTTTGGCTCTGTTAACCTACAGTGTATCGATTTACTTGCAATGCCATCGATCATTATTTATATTTATTCCATTTTTTTAAATATTTATTTCTAAAATTAATATTACAATCCCCATTAAATAATATAATACTTAAGCATGCCATAATGGGGACATTGTTTCAATAAACAATTAATTAGGTTTACGACTAGGGTCGAGGAATGGATTAAGTTTGTAAACCGAGATTCCACTAGACACGTAATCAAAAAATTGCTTTTTGGACAAATCTTTAGAGCTGCTCATTGAAACCTTCACAAATTTGTAGATTTCGACGTGTCGAATAAACTGGTTTTGAATTCAATTCTTCAACTCAAATTTCGGCAATCTTTTGATCAACTGAAAAATAGTGAGGAAAACTTGTGAACATTGTATGTATCGTAAAAATAACAAAAGATCCAGATAAAGTTGCAAATTGTAAAAAAGGACTCCGCTACAGTTGCGAACAACAGTTAAAGACCAGTTTAAGAACCTACTTAGAATTCAAATACACGTTCATGGGTGTCTGTGAAACGACATTGGAGGACCTCCCGTCCCATTTGGAGAAGACTTCTAAAGCGTCTCTCAAGTTCCAACAAAAATTTAACCCAAATAAGGAAATACAAGAAGAGAATGACTGTAGTTTTTCTTTTGGAAAGAAAAGATTAATCAAGACTAAAGTGCATGAAGAACAACGTATGTGCTGTCCCTCCTCGGCAATGTCTTTCACTTTGCCAAGCAGCTGCAGGAACTAATTGTAAGACCAAAAACGCAATTAAACATTTATGTACTGCATCATGATAATCCACTAGCATACCAAGCAGCATTTATCACCGATTATTTGAAGTAAATTGTTTCCTTCAGTCGCGGAAAAATTCGAATAGTGTCGTTTTGTCAGCGACAACCAGGTAATAGAGTCTTAGGAAGAAGCATGCCTAGAATTCATTCGAATTTTTTTAATGTTTCAATTTAATGGAGAATTCCTGGAAAAACGGGAGTATTTCTGGGAAATTAATAACTGAATATACAAATAATAAAAAAAAGATGAAAAAATTTTAATCGAAGATAGATAAACAAATTAAAAAGAATTTTAATTAAAAATATGTTTTTCTTTATGAGATATTACAACATCAGTTTCCATGAAAATTTGTTGTTTTGCGAAAGTGTAAAACACAAACTACAAATTTTATTTTATAACTAATAATAAAAGTGAGATAAAGTTTAATTTAGATGATATGAAAAATTAATTACATACAATTAATATAATATAATATAATATAATATAATATAATATAATATAATATAATATAATATAATATAATATAATATAATATAATATAATATAATATAATATAATATAATATAATATAATATAATATAATATAATATAATATAATATAATATAATATAATATAATATAATATAATATAATATAATATAATATAATATAATATAATATAATATAATATAATATAATATAATATAATATAATATAATATAATATAATATAATATNTTTTAATTATTATAAATTTTACAAGGGGCAACCAACTTATAGTTTAAACGTTTCATCATAAATACACAGAGTGAGTGGTAAAAATTTGTAATTTTGTTATTCCCTGTATAGAGTCATTAAACAAACATTTTATACATATATCTTACCTATATGCAAAAATAAATTTTTCCAGCAATGACAAAAAGTAATTTGAATGTTTTTCTGCAAATTATTTGGGTCCTTAATGAAATTTTGGTCATATGTACGATAGAAAGTATTTTAATAAATCCTTCTACCGAATGTTACAAATTACGAATCTAGGGGAGCGATAGGAGAACAAATTAATTTTCGACATGGAACGGTATAGTAAACAGCACAATACTCATACATGTTAGCTACACGTTAATAACTAGCTTACTAAAATTGCTTCGCTTAAGCAATTTTTATTACATGCAAAATATCACTTTAAGTGATATGAAATGGTTTATAAGAAAATGTCGTCTTGCCGAAACCTCCAGTAGAAATAATTTGCATCATTTTTAAAGTGAGATCCGGGTAAGGGGCTTCCAGTATTACTTCTCATAGAAAGGAGGATTCAGTTCCAAATTGGAACTTTTAAATAGAAAAATGATCTAGTTACGATTACTTCTTTCCAATAAGCAGTTAGAATGTTGGAAGAACCTAAAAAGTATCAATTTCAGTATGATAGAATGTTAGTATTGTAATTTCTATTCAAATTTTTTTCTTTTTCACATCTATGTTGTTAAAAGAAAATTTGAAAATCCAACAGGTCATGGCATAGGTGTCTTACAATTTACCTTTCTTATTGTCTTAGAATAGGAGCCACCTGTGCACAAAACTAGAGAGTGAAAAGCGTCGTGTTCAGACTAAGTTTGAAGTAGCAGACATGACAACTCAAACATCATGCATTACTAAAAGTGTCTCAAGTAGTTTAGAACTTGGAAACGCACCTAAAGAAAATTCTAACCTATGCAAATACAGACAGGACGATATTGAAGAGAATGATATTTTATAACTATTGGAGAAGCAATTTATTTTTCAATTGAAATTTTTTTAAATGGAAATATCACCTTTAGCTATTTTACATTAAAAAAATCGTCTGGCCCTCTAAAAGCTCCAATTGAGTCGTTTTAAAGGGACTTTCAATAGGTTTTTTTATTCCAACAAATGTAGAGGGCATAGTAATACACTTATTTTTTTATTCTTATTTTTTTTCGTGACTCGTGAAAATGTTCGAAAATTGAAGTGTGTACCTGAAAATATTTTACTTTTCCTAGCCGTACATTCTTCAAAAGTAACTTTTCGTCTTCCAAACAGAAAAAGGGGGAAAGTTTAATCCGTAGGGTCACATTTTGGCGGTGTATCGGCTACTCCCTCAGGAATCCCACAGATATATATATTTTTGTTTTATACTTTTTATGCCATCGCGCTTTCAAGATGTACACCTATATATATTTTACGATTTTTGGTAAATCCCCCCTTCCGCGCTTGTCTGTCAATGTACCTACAACATTTTTGACCAATCGAAAAAAGGAAAAAAACAGCCGATAATCGAATCAACGTTCAAACGTTTAAATTCGGCGTTTAAATTAATTGAAGCCAGGCTCAAAGCGTCCTTAAGTATTTGGGGTAATGGGGAAGTTGCTCCAGACAAATGGATCTACTTAGAAAACTGGGTGGAAGACATTAAGCCATGAGTTCTGCATAAGGATAATGATGATGCCGAGGCGTTTGTGCTAAATTAATCAATGTATTTTAGTTTAGCCGATGTTGGGTAACTTGGGATTTGAGACAATGCATTTGGGAACTTCCAACGTGTTTTGTTTGAAAAGGTCGAATTGCAGGCGTTAAAATTATTTTTGAAGAATGGCAAGTAATATATGCTATTTTATTTAAAACGTCTTGAAATTCCAGCTATTTCTCTCCAATTAAGAAAATTTAATATTTACTGTGTAGAATACAATCTTAGAATAACTTTTTTGAACAAAAAACCTTGAGATAAAAATGAAATTACATTCTTATTTAAATAACATTCCGGTTATATTTATTTTAACTTTTCAGTATTTTCCTTTTTTAAAATGTAAAGTTAAATTTTACAGGATCTTTCGAAATTAACTTGATTCACAAATTAGAAACAACATGTTGTAGCTATGTACCTATTTAACAATGTTAAAATGAATACCTATTCCAAAAACATATTTTTACGACGAAATGTTTACATTTTTTTTTAAACAGTCAGATATTGTGAAGTTATTTAAAAAATATGCATCGTTAAGTCCGAAACCGAGCCAAATTTTATTAAATAATCGTTTGAAATAAATCCGGAACCTCTCTAACATAAAAATATTCAAAAGCTTAAGAAATCCCAGGAAGTTTCAGAACGGGCGTGACGAAAAAAAAAAACTGGGAGGAAGATGAAATTTTTTAAATTAATTATTCAAATTTAAATTTGATGATAAAAAGGTTTCGCGGCTAATCAAATTTAATATGAATTTTAACGCATTTGTCTGAAAAAGAAATTTTTAACCGGTAGTTTCGAGGGGAATGGTAATTTAAAATATCAAAGCAGTTTGTAAAAAGAACTTTTTAACGCATTTTCAAAGATACTAAGCCTATGAATTGTTATATTTTAGTATGTAATTTAGCTATTAAAATTTTAATCTGTTTCTATTACCATAAAGCCCAAAATATCACAAGTAAATACCTATGATATGAAACCGTTAATGGAGGGCGTAGTATATTCGATAGAATTAATAATTCGCAAATCATTGTGCTGTTTAAAACTGATAATTTTCATCTTCAGAATTGAAAGCGATCTGTGACCATGTAATAAACCAGAGTAACCGAAAATAATGAGTACAAATAAAATAGACATGAAGCCCATATGAAATGTTCACTGAAATAATGTTAAACGTCGCAATATGAAAAAATCAAGACACGTATTCGAATTTCAAATTTGATATTCAACTTTTTCCTCAATTCAGTGAAATAAAATTCACTCATATTTCACAACTCTTAAAGTTTTGAGCCAGTATTGACTGCGTGATCGATAATAGATTAAACGTAAAATCATGTGACAATGTTAAATCAATTTTCATGATCTTGTGACATTTTTCCTTGTGACCCTTCATATAAAAACTACTGTTTCCGATTGTACTTATTGACACTGATCTAATTTAATCTAAAAAATTAGCCCTATTGGGTATCTCTTAGAAAACCCATTGGGCGAATTCCCTGAGGTAATCAATAGCAGTCATCAGGATCAGTGATCACTCCTATTGATCATGATGAGTGATGGACAATGAGAAATGGATACTTCACAATATTGTCAAACGAAAAAAGATTCTAAGATAATAGAAAAGAAAGCCAGCCAAAAACTTCAAAAATCTGTTCAGAAAAGTTTTTCATTGGGAAAGTTTATTAGGAAATTTTCCAATTACCTAAAAGTTAAATGTTGTACGAATGATATAGTGTACACCATAATACATACCTCAAAGGGTGTTTGAATTTATGTGTTGTCAATTCATTTTATATTTTTTTTTTGGCATTAGTGGAGCTTTAATTTCGTTTATAAAAGCAGAAACAGAAAATCTTCAAAAATATAGCATATTTCATAATAACTCTTACGTATTATAGTTCAGAAAATAATCCAAGATTACGAGTACCTATATAAATTCCGATTTCGATTTAAAGTTTCTCAAAAGCAGTGCCATCTTCAGCAATTCGTTCTAAATCCCCGCTTAATTTCGAAAGAAACTTTTTTAAACTTTTTGTGGAAAAACCATTATCTGAAATTTTTACGTATTGTCTTATTCCATTTAACTCCTCAAGGAAAGTTAAACGTTTAAACAGTTACCAAAACGCTTTCTACGGCCCTCGTAATGGGTCTTGATAGATCTAAATTTCGAAAGTTTTATAGGAAAAAGATCGTACTGTATTGAAAATCTTTGCATAAATTTTCCAACTTTTCCGGATGCTTCCACCTCGATACTTTTAATGGTGAAAGTTTAAAATATTCCTTTTAAACATAACCAATGAATCTTTATTTTGCTACGAATTAATTTGTTCTGTTTTAGGCAGAAATTACTATATATTTTTTCTTTCATTTATTAAGAATACAATACCTATCATCTGCAGATAAATATTTTGTTCAAGAACTCTGCCGATGACAATGCGATATTGATAAACAAGATAAATTGAATTTCCGTCATGAGCTTAACGCTTTAGTTCGCTGAAAAGTTTAATTTGGTCCAGAACTTCGTTTAAATAGATCAAGGATATCAACGATAATTTCGAGCCAGATATCCTGAATCGGGTGAAGATTTTTCTCGAAAATAAATTTAAACTTTTATTTATAACGATCGTGCCAATGGGGCAATGTAATTACGATTCCAAACTAATTTATGACTGCAAGATTCAATAGGTAGGTGAGTGAATTCACTCCGAAAATACACAAATTTATTATCCGGGAGTTCCAGTTCGTCGAGCAGAAATTTCAAGTGCAGTTTGTAAATGAACTTTCGTTGTTTTAATATTGACTCTATTGTTACAATTTATCTTCGCTTCACCCTATTATCTTATTAAAAAAATTAATGTTTTTTTTAACAAGATAACAGGGTATGCTTTATTAAAACTATTTAACTTCATACCTTTCACACTTCGTCTATCTTGCTTCCATTTGTTAACTTTCGCATGCCTAGCCAGACAAGCTATTCTGTTTTCCTAAATATCATCCGAAGTAAAGTAATGTGCCAGTGTGGAACAAACTTAAGAGTAAGACTCACTTATATATCTCCCCTTTTACCTTTTCTCTTTCACTATAAATATCTTCACGTCTGGTATATTATCTTAAATCGTCAACAATTTCAATTACGAAAATTTATGGGATCATTTTGATAAACAATGGCGTTCCGTAGATGTCGTTATTAGGGTTTTTTTTTCTTCAATAATAATTCAATTTTATCATTACTACCACGTTCATAACTCGATAGATTAAAAGCGTTCAAATTTAATGCTATCAACGACTTAAGGCTTTATTTAATACGGTTTGCAATTAATTCAGGAAATTGAGAATCTCATCTCTCTTCATTAAAACCAGACATTATTAAAAACAGGAAGGTTCTGCTGAGCTTGCTTTACTACTCAGATCCATTTTAACAGATAAGTAGCTTTCCAGAATCCATGCATAAATATAACATATTTTTCAGACAAAAATATACAGAGATAAATTAATTCAAAAATGTCAATTCTAAATTAATAGAAACTAGTTTATCAAAAAATTTGAAAAAATACATCTGCTGAGTATTGAGCATGAATTTAAAGCCGAGGGAAATTCAACCCTTTTTACATCGTGTTTAGCAAAAGTTACATAAGCTACTACTAATAGGGCTTATACGTAATTCAGATTACGATTAGCTCTTCTAGTTGATTAATTGCGTTCGTGTTGATTTTGTAGTCTGCGTTTTTTACTCTTTTTTCTTTTTTAGTTTTCGAAATATTTTTTAGTTTATGCTTTTTCTATATAATTATACGAATTGTAAAGTATAATTAGTCTACTAACGTATTGTTGGAATGTCAGTCAGTAAATTTTTAGTAGCAACCTATCTTCACTTAGATACATTTATCACAAATCGTATTATAGACATATATATTACTACAAGTTCGCCTACATATGTATAGGATGAAAATCTAGTTCTTCCTTCCTAGATATGATTTATTATGACTTCAAAATCAATGGGTGGATATAAAAATGTATGAATAAAATCGAATAAAATTCAATTTTTGATGTCCTCCACTTTTCATATTAACCTTGCTACTAATAGTAAAAGAGGTTGCATTAAATCGACGTATGCTAGTACAAGTAATAGGGTATTGGAGTACGCTCCATCGTATTCAGGACGTCCAGTGCAAAAGTATAAGGTTTTTCTTTGAAAATACTTTTTTCTATTTCATGGTACATTTTCAGTAAACACAAGGATTCGAAGTTTTTTTACAAAATACAAAACCAGCTTTGTTTAAAAAGGAAAATTCTAATTCGGGCACTGTTTGCATTAAATTCCATCTTCCTCGTAAAAAGTTTCGTCAGCCCTTCAAGCGATATCTTAATATTGTAACAAGGCATATGGTATCACCGGTATCGTATATATTATGGAATTTTAAATTCTGATTTTGGTTTTCCACAGCTGTAGCAGTTCCCATAAGGACCGAATGATTTATCGAGAGATACACAGCCATAAATACCCTTCTAGAGAATCTTGTTAATATTTTAACCATTTGACCATTTTAAGAACACTTTTTGACCCTCATATATTTGGATTATAGACTGTAAATTAGGTTTTATCGATGCTATAGAATATGCTTAGGGTGTAAACTATATATATCAGAAATATAAAAAATTACGTCATACATTAAAATTGTCAAAAAAAAAGACGAGTAAATTTTTGGGACATGAAATAATTTTCAATTCTGTCCGTTCATGGCATTATTCCCAAGTGAATGGCTTTTAAACAACTTAATCTCTATTGTGCCAGTTTAATGGGTCAAAAGCCCTGATTGGGCCGTGTTGGCCGGGCTACACAACACTTCAAACACTGATGCCATTTGTCAAGCTTTATCCTGTAGGATTACGAAAGGAACTTAGTTCATTTTTAGCTAAACAGTGAGGCCGCTTTTGTTTCACCCGACGTGGAAATGAAGTCTGATATGTTCACACAAACATATGGGCCATAGTCGGTGGCCTTTTTTTTACAGTTTGTCCATCACCAGGACCGTCCAGAGTAAATCATTGGTTTTTTTTTCGTTATTGGAATTTTTGGGAATTTATTAGCTTTTGAATGAAAATGATTGCCCAAATGTCGTCACATCTGCTCAGTGCATTGATTTGAGCGCTATTCACCATAAAAAAAATCGATGATAATTCCCCAGCGAAATTTTCTTTCTCGTTGTACTGCTTGGAAGCTTGTTTAAAACAATTGTTATCATTAAAATATCTGGGACACCTTATTATGGCGCTTTAAGTTTTAATCAGGTTTAAACTTACATAATAAAGTCAGAGTCAGCGCTCTATACCGGCAAGGCTCCGTTGTAAAGTTTTAAATTACATGTTCAGCCAAAATTTTAGAAGCAAAGCTTTGTCTCTTGAGCTCTACATGAGTTTCCTCCTATTCAATTTTCCATATTGTGAGCAGATATAACCCATATTTACTCGAGAAATTGCTTTCATTTTTAAATATTCAACATGTGGAACGGAATACTTTTTGAATGATGTCTATTGTCCCTTTTACAGGTTAATTGGTTCTTTGAAAATGGCGTGTAAACTGAGATCATGCAAGGAAAATGCGGCGCTAAATAATGATAAAAAGCTTTAAATAGAATAAATATGTTTCGAGTTCGTCTTCCAGAGAGTTTGTTGTGGAAAATTTCTATGAACGAAATTTCTATTTTGTATTTTATTAAAAAAATGTATCCCTATGAAGACAGTTATTACTAATCAGGATTCACAAAACTTTCATTTCGAATTCAAAGTTTGTTTTGGCAGATTCGAACGAAAACTCTAATCCGGGAATTTAAAATTAATCTTTAAAATCGAACTTTCCCAATTAAAATATTTTAGATAATTTTGTTTGTCGACATTACACTGGAACGTTTCAAGAAAAATTAATTGAAAAAGTTCTTAAATTGGAAATTTCTTTTATTCTTGATCTGACATTCAAAAAAAAAATCCTAATGAAGCGAATCATAATATTAAAGATGAAAAATGTATATGTATATAAAAAAATTAAATGTCAATGCGGAATTTATTTTTTTGCCCAACTCATTTCGATTATTTATTTTGGAACAAATCTTCTTAAATTCAAGTAAAATCCGTAAGGGCTTTCCATATAGAGCGAACGGAATATTTGGGAATATTTTAGCGAAAGTTCCAGACAACCGGAATAATCGGGTTTACGAGTTTAGTTTCCAAGTTTTCTTCAAGTTAAAATTAGGAAAAATTTAAGATTAATCATTATTTCACTTGTAAAGAAAAGAGTAAGGAATGTTTCTTTTTGTCGCCTTACTGGTAATAGTAAAGTAAGAGAAAAGTTTTATCTTCTTACTACACGTCTTTATGCAGTGCGCCTAGGAATTAATGTATATTTTTTAATTAATAAATCTTGTTTATTTAATTTTGGAATAGACAACTTACATATAGAGGGTGGGCCAATGAAAACGAAACAGACGCAGTTCTGCAAAACTAAGAGAATTTATGAAAAAACGCTCGGACACGTAAACCTTATTTCTGAGGGGGAAACATTTTAGGCTAAGTCGGACACCCCTATCTGCAACCACTTAAGCGGGAGGGTGTTCACCCCCAAAATTTTAAATGGAAAAGGGGATCGAGTAGCACATAATTTTAAAGGTATTTCAAAACTGCATATAGGAGTCTAATTAGATTTGAAATGTATCGATTCGTTTTTGAGAAAAAGAGCCTCAAAAAGTCAAAAATTACAAAATAAAAACTTTTTTTCTGCAAAAACTATTAGGCTTTCGATACATATTGTAAGGAACTTTTCTCTTGGAAATGACGTCCTTAATCGTTGGTTACAAGTACGAAAGTTGTTTCCCTAACACC
>JABRWK010000047.1:26490-55887 GCA_013372445.1 Hypothenemus hampei
TAACCAACGATTAAGGACGTCATTTCCAAGAGAAAAGTTCCTTACAACATGTATCGAAAACCTAATAGTTTTTGCAGAAAAAAATTTTTTATTTTGTAATTTTTGACTTTTTGAGGCTCTTTTTCTCAAAAACGAATCGATACATTTCAAATCTAATTAGACTCCTATATGCAGTTTTGAAATACCTTTAAAATTATGTGCTACTCGATCCCCTTTTCCATTTAAAATTTTGGGGGTGAACACCCTCCCGCTTAAGTGGTTGCAGATAGGGGTGTCCGACTTAGCCTAAAATGTTTCCCCCTCAGAAATAAGGTTTACGTGTCCGAGCGTTTTTTCATAAATTCTCTTAGTTTTGCAGAACTGCGTCTGTTTCGTTTTCATTGGCCCACCCTGTATGTATGTAACAAATTTTATGACTTAAAATCAGTAGTTCCTTCCTAAATCACACATTATGTAGGTTAGTATGGAACGGCTGAATCTTATATCGATATAGTTTGTCTCTGATTAAATGTACCTACCAGTGAGTTTTTCTTTAAATTATTGTCCATTTCACAGTTAGATCAAATATAAACCATTAATGTTCAATTGGATTTAACATTTTTCACATTGGTCATGGTTGTACTGGTTTTGAAACTGTCCATTTGCTGCTTTTCCAAATTCTGCATGTGATGAATGGAGTTAGCCAGTTTTTGCAAATTTATTTTTTTTAAACTCTGGTGACAGTCAAGTAGCCCGGACAGCCCGTAGGCTCATAAAGCCAACTGTAGAGTTGGCTTTATGAGTTTCTCCGCACTTGCTGCAGCATTTGTTGGTTGGATTTTCGTTATCATTTGGACAGTTTCTGGTTTGAGGGTTATTCCCGCAGGCAGCGCAGATATTTTGAAGCTTACAGTATGATTTGGCGTATCCAAACTCTTGACAGTTAAGTTATTGAACTCATCCACACTGTTTCTATAATACTTTAATGGTAATTTTTCATTGTAAGATATATCGCAACTCAATGAACTTTGCCACTTGGTGCTTTGCTTGATTTTGATGCTAATTGAACCTTCAATATTAATTGTAGTTGTCTACATTTGTTTAGGATATTGTCTACCATTAATTAACTTATTGATTTATTATTTTTGGATTAATTAATTCCATTGATGACTCTCTCAGCTCTTAGGCGTTTTTGGTTTTTGACTAACATGAATTAAATTGTTTATTGTTTTTGTTTAACCATTTGATAACCATGACATAATCTCTTTCATCCATAAGCTGAATTTTTGTTTCCAGCAGAACTAATTTTTTGAGGACAGCGTTTTTTGACGTAGTATGCGATTTTAATCGGTTAATCACAATGATTGTTCTTTTTTCTCGTACGCAAATTGGTGGACGTTTTGATTTTTTTAGGTTTACGTCATTTTCCATTGAAACTGTGTCTATTATTTGTTTTTATTTTTACAGCGTGTGGCATTACGTTAATGTTGACATTTGAATTCCTTTTAATTTACCCAAATTTGCCTTTCGAGAACAGCTGTCCAAAGTTTTGACCTTGTTAGGTCCTTGCTTCTAACTCATTAAAGATTTTTATTTCGATCGCTGTATCCATTAAAATAATTTTTGAGGTTTGTAGTGTCTCTTGATATATACTTTAAATTCTGAACGGACATCCCATGGCCCCCATCATCCCCGAGTCTGAATCGAAAGGAAACATGGTCTATCTTAGCTTGTTTATATTCGTAATGTTGGTGTAGACCCATATGTTCACTGTTCATTTGCACAGTAGATAAAAGTTTTTTTATTGGAGCGCTGCAGAAAGGCATCATCCGTTTGCTTCAACAGTTCGATAGCAACGGAAGTAATATATAAATTCCGTAATTTCTCTGTAAGTTTTTTTATGGAAAATCGCCGAAAGCTGCCAGTTTTATTTTAAAAATTGCAATATTTTAAGATAACTCTTAAATTTTTCACGTCATGAATGTAAGAGTGATTGCTATATGCATATTTTTAAATATGGTAATTCCTAGTTTTTATTACGGAATTTAAAAGACTCGGGTGTTTTATATACGCTAACTGTATTTTTAAAGCAATTTTTTTTCGGAGATTTTTTATACTAAATATAACATTGTCGACTGGACTTAATATCTACAATATCCCTCAATCGTCAATAAATGTTTAAAATAACTTTTATTTAGAGCTTGACAATTTCCAAGGCAATAAATTCCTTCTGTACTTCTTTGATAAGTTCTAATGATATTTTTCCAATTTATGATCGAATTTTGTCTTTCGACTTATTCGATGGTATCGTATTTGTTGATACATACTTTGTTTTTTAAGTAAAAATTAAATTATATATTCAAAATTTTTACCTATTAAACTGTTGAAATTGCATGTCAAAAATAATTGGTAGCAGTTAAAGTGTATATCAGTTTTGAGATTCAGTATTAAATTATGGCAATAACATTTGCCATAACACGAGAAGATTGAAATATTCGTTTATTAAAAGGTGATTCATTAAGAGGTGGCATTTTAAATGTTACATAAAACCCCTTGATTTTTGGAAAACTGCGGATATTTTTATTGTTTGATATTTTTTATGATATTTTCTATTATTTTTCTGTATATCATGTTGAATCTCACTAATGACACAGCGAATCTCGTCCTTGAGTTCTGAAATTATTCTAGGGTTGTTGCTTCACATAGCCCCAAAGAAAAAAAATTCATAGACGCGATATTACACGACCTTGGTGGCCAATTTCGATCGGCCTTACGAGAGATAATACAATTTAGGAATTTACGGTGTAGGATTTCTGCTGACGGATTTTTTTCTTTGGGGCTATGTGAAGCATAAAGTGTATGCTAATAACCCTAGAACAATTCCAGAACTAAAGGACGAGATTCGCTGTGTTATTAGTAATATTCAACAAGACTTATACAAAAAATATAATAAAAAAGTTTATCCCGATTTATCCAAAGGATGCTATCCTGCCAGACTGGTCGTGACGGTCATTTATCAAATATTATTTTTCATGTTTCATTTCAAGGTCTCAGCATCACGTCAAAATAAAAATATCAACAGTTTCCCAAAAACCAAGGGGTTTTATTTAACATTTAAAATGTCACCTCCTATTAAATCACCCTTTATATGGGGTATGATAGAATCATGTTGGTAGTGTATAGTGTTGGTTACAGAAAGCACATACCACAAGAAATTGCTCAATTAGTTAAGTGGACAAAGTCAACCAAAAATTTTCGTAATTTTTCTAGGTTTTATCTTTTTTGTCTTTTAATATTACAACAATAACAACAACAACAACAACAACAAGAATAGCCATCATTTTGATCTAGGTATAGCAAATACGACTCCGCACATATTGACATCGCAAGAAAAGTACACATTTTTGGATTTTTGCCTCTCCTGTAAAACCACGTTTTCCAACCTTCATAAACCTTTTTCTCAGGAACTATCGATCCGATTTACTGTTTTTTTTAAAGAGATCTAGGGAAAAAAATAGACGGGTAGTTTTAATAATTTTTTAATTTAGAGCATTGCTATATGACTTTGAACTAAACAAAACAATTATAAATTTTCCAAGACCTCAAAAAATAATTCGGAATAGAATAATTATTATTCTATTCCGAATTTGAAAAAACAACCCGCCTGTTGAAAACTGAGAATATACTGAACAAAACAAAAAGAAATAATTAAAATTGCATGAACAGGAGCCGAGAAAAAGGAACCCAAACAGATCTCTATTTTGTATGGGAAATGGCTTCGGTACCCTGTCCCCTTAAGGAAAGCAATCTAAATTGTCTACCAATCTCAAAAGCTATAATTAACAGGATACAGAAAAAATTTAAAAAATATGGACACGTCAAGAACTTAAGTAACTCAAAGCAACTATCATGGGGATAGAAGCTAGGATGACTAATTAAAAGTTTTGTTAAGCAGAGAAGATAATTTTCATGTAAAATTGTCAGAACTGGTTTCAACATTAAATACTTCCAAGTCTACAGTTAATAGATCAAAAAGCGAAATTTCAGCCGAACAAAGTTTATCTAGTGTAAAAAATTTGTGAAGATAATGTAATAAATTTTGTGAATGTATATGCTAAATTTGTGCAATGAAGATTACAATAAGGAAAAATATATTGTATAAAAAATTATTTTTTCACAGGAAACATTTTTTTATAAATGATGTAGCCACTAGACGAAATTGTTTACTGGGTTAAAAATATCCCCTTTAGACGATAGAGCGCAATAATCCCCAAATAATCACAAAAATATGTTATATTGTGTAGTTACATTGCTGCAAGAGTTTTGTTTGCAACCGATATAGAATATTAGAGTGTTTAAGATTCTGTAATAAAAGGTGAGTTCTATTTAAAATATTATAATTTTTCAAATAAACTGAACTAGTTTCGGCGATTTTCCCACAAAAAAATTATAGAGAAATCATACGTTACTCCCTAGACGTATGTATACATCAATAGGTAACGTTGGCATGACTGCAAGCGAAATCAAATTTCATAGCCATTGGTCAGATTAAATCTTTAATGTTAGTAGATAAAATAGGACTAACGATTATATTGGAAAAGCTTTTTGGAACCCATTCCTTTGAAAACTTGTACATTCACGTCAGGCGTTTGGTTGTTTGCTTGGAATTCTATTTCAGCGAGCCATCAGCTTTAAAATTGCCTCTTTTTTCTGTGAAAACAAGCTTTTTTCAAACCAAATACCAACATATTAAATTCCCTAAATTCCAAACACTAATAACGATGTTGTCTGTCTAGTTTTACTCAAAATAGTTGAAAATACAAATTGGAACTCGAAACTTTTTTAATGCGGTAGCAGTATTGTAATAATTAAAAATTGTATTGGCATCGCATTCAATATGATTTAAAAAATATTTATTTTAACAGAGAATTTGTTATAGTTTTACCAAATGTTTTGAATTACCCTCGTATATCCTGTAGCACCAATTAGATTAAACGTTTCGTTTTCAAACCAGCACAAACAGCTTCAGAGAAAAAATAACTTTCGAAAATGAATATTTACATGTATAAAAAGCCAACTCTGTCTATGTAGAAACTATGCCGATATGTTCTCATACCGAAATCGTTCGTTACATTACACACCCACACAACAGTCGGCTCCATTTCGATTACCCCATCGACGTGTATTTGCCAGCAAATATAGCCCGACTCCTGACCTTTTCAAACCAATATTTCTCTCGTGTAGAAGGTAAATGCGACCAGTAATCCCAAATTTATAGGGTTTTATTGTGTTTTGCAGCTGGCGCGGATACGTCGCTGTTTCAACTGGACTTCGCACCAATATTGATACGATTTAGTTTATTGAGGTTTGGATTTGTACCGGAACATTTCTCGATCTTGTTTCTCTATAAGATGTATTCGATTAAATATCTTCTTTTCATTCGTTTAGAAAAAAATATTGAAATCTATCGCGTAGATTAAACTACTGTAGAATTATGGGTACGGTCATTAAACGGGCTAAATCGTAAGTAAATGTACCCACTATCGGACCTAAACGTCCAATTCATTTTGAATTATGAAATTGAAATCAGGGAGAGGACACGATGGGGCTTTAAATCAATTCGCCTTAAGAGACAACGTGAATTAATAGTCCATAATAGTCCATCCTTATTCCGTAAGATAGCGTTTCAGTTGGTTGATCTATGAAAGGGGTTTCCTCATTTCTCGTTATCTTGTGTAGATTAACAAAGTTTAGATTTAATAGGTTTTTCTCTTCCATTTACAATTAATAAAAGTTTTATAATACACGTATTCCAATTATTAGATTCAAGTCTCGGCCGTGTTTAATATTTTTCGAATTTAAGAAGAATTGGACAGAACTGATACTTGATTCTATCTCCTGGCAGTAAAACAAATTCATCTTCATTACCTATTATAGGAAAACAAAAATGAATATTTATAGTTACTACAGAAATAAAATTGTTTATTCTTGAGTTTACGATATACGTCAAGGAGAAATACATTGGTGAACCAGTGCCATTGCCACTGCCATTTTCAGCAATAGTCAATTCGTGTTCTATCGCGACAAAACAGCTTTATAGTTCTAAAGTAACTTGATTATTCTGTCACTATGGTATCATTAATTAGTTTGGTATGATCCTTTAGGTTTGTAACTTTGTCCCTCAGTACATCCTGGGTTTTGGTACTTTTGCATTCAGTATCCTCGTGAAACTTGCGGTTGACAAACAAAATATTTGCCTCCTCTCTCCTTCACGCCCCAAATTCTAGAATGTTTGAACAAACTGATTGGATAAGCAAAAAACTTCATTTATGTGAACATTAATGACGTGTCTCGAATGCTCTGAAGTTCTTTGCTTATGCAATCAGTTTGTTCAAACATTCTAGAACTTGGAGCGTGAGGGAGAGGAGAGATAAATATTTTGTTTGTCAACCACAGGTGTCACGAGGATACTGAATGCAAAAGTACCAGAGCCCAGAATGTACTAAGGAACAAAGAATCATACCAAAATAATTAACGATGGTTTAGTGACAGAATAATCAAATCATCTTAGAACGATACGAGCCGACAAAACGCATTGCGCTTGTCTAACAAGTCGCGAATCATTTTCTTTTACTATTGCCGGACGTTAATTGGCCAAGAAGTCCACAAAAGAAAATTCACTCGTGTTCTACCTTGTTAAACAAATAACATATTTATTGTAAAAAAGGACTGAGTCCGGTTCATAAATATTGCAGTATTACGCATTTAATTCAACGTTGCATCTTTATAGCACAGCCACCTGCATACAATTATTATCTTTATCTTATATACTTATCATTTCTTTAACATTAAATCTTAATTGAATCATTTATTCAATTTATTTGTTCGGCCCTATCGCTAAATAGATCCCATTGCACCCTACCTCGCGAGATACATATTATTTTAGTATTATTACAGTTTGTCCAAAAAAAATGTATCAATAATTATTGAAACATGCTTAATATTATACATAGAGAAAATAATAAAATTAGTTGCATAATAAATGACGGAACACCATGTGACGAATATGGGATTTTTTTTGGACTGTACTAGTAATATACATATTTATGGGAAATGTATCGTATTAACTAAATATAACTTCAGATTCAAGATAGAGATAGAGAGATTCAAAATATTAATATTAAAATAAGGATGGTAATTTTCACTGCAAGTATGAACATTTTTTGTTTTACTAAGGATTAGTCCACTTTTGCATTAAATTATAAATAATTAAACATTTGTTATGTAAAATTATATAATTCCGTATTTTAAACGAGCGAAAACCTATTTTTTTCAATAAAACTTTTAAAAATAAATGTTGTTCGAAATAGATATATTTTATTTATTATTATTATTATTTCATGATTGATTATTTCCTCTTGTAAATAAATTTTTACATAAATAAATCATTTTTGATGTGGATATATTTTCTTTTATACAGGGTAAGCGATTGACTTAAATACTTTTTACTTATAGTTTTTCGTGTATAGAATTTGCATGATGTATCAAAAAATATTCCTGACCATTTAAAAATTGAAAGGTGAAAGTTTCAAAAGCTAGAAAAGTAAGAAAGTTTATTCCCATCAAACTGAAATCGACCCCGTCGTTCAAGCGTTTTTCTTCAATTTTTTCATACAAAAAATTTTTAGGTGAAAAGTTTTGGGTTGCTCACACTATACGAATGTATTTTCAACGTTTACTTTAGAATCAATGGAAAAAAAACAATGGAAATTTGGGTTAAAAATCAATGCTTTAAAATTCATGTTACACCTACCTGAAGCCATTCAAAATGGCTTAACCAGATAAAGGCAGAGATAAAGTAAAAATATGAAGAAAATCTGACCTGCATGCATAAACTATTTCCATGCAGATCAAAATGTGGCTAGTTTATTTTATTTTTGATTATTAGTGTCATAACAACATCTGGGTGCGATAAAAATCAATAATAATTGAAAATTCAACAAGAAATCACAGAGCTTTTTATTTTATATGGTGTGAACTTCTCGTTGAGATTAGAATTACATGTTGGACTGTTAAATTGGATTATGAGTCTTGGTTAATTTCACGCCTCTTCCAAACTCGGTCTGTTTTCACACATAACCTAATTACCAAAGTTTGGAAAATCGTATAACGTACGGAAACTGGGTTAAATAACCTCCAGATATTGCAATAAAATCTAAATAATTTATTACCTTATCTTCGATGATCTGAAATTCTTTAAAGGCATATTACAGTCCTTTTAGATACTACGAGAGCACTTAGGAAGGTGAACGCGCTCGCTTCATTCGCATAAGGAAAAAGACTGTTCCACGTTCAGTTTAATGAAAAATTCACGCGGATATATAAGAGACCTTTCTTTCTTAAGTATCTCAAACTGGATCGATTTGGGGCAATTTTCAAAACAGTCTTTTCGTAAAAGATAAAAAAATATGATCTGGGTTTACTATGGCCTGTTTAGGATCCCAAATTGAATTATGGATAGTAAAGTGATTTTTTCACCATTTATTCAATACTATTTTAGAGTTCTTGTTGTTTTTCCATAAATAACGTAAATCCTTTGATGGTTAATATGGATGACAACGGTCCATTTACAAATACCCTTCCTTTCCGAGGGAAACAAACAAACCTATATGTCTCGATGCCTTGATCAAATAGAAAGACCTTTTGAGCGATTGACGTAAACTATCCAGTTTGCAAAATAAAAAAAAATCTTTTAAAATGCTAATAACGTCGTGTTCCTCGTATTTTACTCCCAAAGGAGGACAAAGGTCTGTCCCATAAAGATATAAACATCGTCATCGCAATAAATACCAGTTAGAAACGAGGGAGAAGTGTAAGGAGGACTCAAAGGTAACAGGAATGAACGGACGGAAAGAAATGATCGCGGAAAAAGTCTTCTTGTAGCCGTGTTTTAGGGGACGCGATTTATTTTTTTTAAAGATTCATGGAACTGTTTGTCTGAACGATAATTCAGGGAATCGAATGGGGAAAAATGTAGGGTAACCTTTTTCACTTAGTATAACTGCGAAACATTATTCTTTGTTCCTAGAAATACATCTTGTTGTCACTAGAAAAATTGCTATTTAATACAGTTACGATGATGAAACCAGAAACGGTTTCATAAGAAAAACGATAGGAAAAATGAGAATTTTCCCAGATGTTTAGACAAGCGAAAAAGGGACAAAATCAATACGAAAATTACCTTTCAATTTCTCGAGAGCCTTGTTGGATTCTAATTATAGAAATCCCATTAACAGTGAATTATTAGTTTATTTTTATTCCTTTAGCAAATAACAAATTTATAAAACAAAAGAAGTTTTTTTTTTACACAAAAATATGCCTTGACTCTGTGGAAAAGTCATCAGTACAACTAGATTTTTTTATTACCATTACCACGTCTTCGCCTTGACGACTGGTGAAAAGTAATTACGGATAAATGATGGCGCAGCACAAAGAAGATAAGCCAAAATAAGCGGTAAGATACCGCTTCTAATTTCTTGGCAGACATCAGGACGTAACATATGACGTTTTCGGAGGCCACATTGCTTTTCATAATGGCTTTGTTTCAAGAAAAGCAAGATAAAAGGAGGCCTTTTTATTACGTGAATGCCTCTCCTTTTCGTATCATCAGCAGAATCTGATTAACTCCCACACTTTTAATGTTTCGTGAGGAACCGCAATTTAATAATTCACAATGATGATTTAACTTTCCTCACAGGCTTTGGTTGCCATTTCAATAGACTGGCATGCAATTAATCACAATTCTACAAATTAAAATAGACCATTTATCGTTATTTTGGCGCCTTTAAGGAAATTCTCAATTTTCAAGGGAAAACGTTTCAAATTATTTATTTCCTCACGAATAATCCTCGTTTCAACTCACTCGCTTTGTCAAATTATATTTGGGCAAAAAATTTTCCTTCTCTTGGTAGAAAATAATGCATGGAAATGGCGGCCTGGTAAACCAGAATCAGTTATTTAAATACGACCACGAATAGAGGAGGAGGGAGGGGGAATAGGAATTGATTAGAACCCCAAAACGAAACGTTTTTTTTCTCCCCCTTTTTCTTTTCAGCAAAAATGCCGTTAATATTTCATGTGATAAAAGCAGGGGCAGGATTTATATTGCAAAACACGAGAGCAACCATCCCACAATGAGAAAGAAGAAAAAATACAACGACATAGACGACTTAATTGAAAACTACTATATTGTTATCTGTGTCACGTAAACGGGAAGGAACGCTAAAATAAGAAATAAAGTATTTTTGTAGGGGAGAATCGGCGGTAACTCTTTTCGAATAATAAGTGAGTCTCTTTTATAATGACATGTTGTCACGCATTACAACTCTTAATCCGGAGAAGTGTCCGGATCATCAACCAGAACCCCAAGCGTAAGGCTAAGGGCCCGCAGATGAGCCAATTGTCTGTAGTCTACTTCCTTCCGCACTACCATTATCATATTCCTGCAGGCATTGATATCGCAATTCCAGGTGATATGACACTCTGGCGAAGTGCATACCGGTGAAGACGTTGTCTTTTAGGGTTACGATTTTTACAATTCTCTGCAGGACGAGGTGGTTGATCTTTGGTATCCCTGCTAACCTTGTTGTCTTCTCAGTGCACACCGAACAACACTTGGAAGTCTAGTACACATCAACATCTATGATCTTACATTTGTCCCGGTCTTTGGAAGGCCTTCCACAATTTTTCTGCCGCCGGAATTTTATACCCAAATCGCATGCTCCGATGGAAACGGGTATTGCCAAAACACACAAAGTTTAAACGTTCTTTTCCCTCTTCTCAGGTAATAACAGCATTAGCCAGTTCTTTTGGCAAAGACCATTAGAACAGTTAAAAGATTAATAAATAAAACGGCTGCTACAATTCCTACTATTGTTCCTCTAATGTCATAACTTAATGAAGATAAATATGGCAAAATTAAAATTATGGCTGAAAATAACCTTCAATCTGATATAAAGCATTGAAGTGTTGTAAAACTCCAGTACAGCCAATAAGAAATCAAAAGGTACAGGTGGCAATCTGATGAAATAACTGATTTTCGTCAATGAAATAATCAAGTACTAGATTGTCATTGGTACATATTTTATGGTTCGGTCGGTATACACATACAGGGTGATTCCTATCGAATGGTACAAACGTTAACTGGGGCTTATTTGGGCTTATTGGTTAAATCGACATATAAAATATACCTTAGTCCAAAAGTTGACAATAACGAAGCTACAGGGTGTCAAAGTTGAAAAAAAAAATCACATTTTCTTTCATATCTTTTGATTTCTTCCAGATAATTTCACGAAATTCCAACTTTTGGACTAATATATATACATTTTTTTTATGTAGGTATATATTTATTATCAGTTTAGTAATATAAGGTTGTATGTGTATTTATCTTCATGAGGATTAACGACAATCTCAGGAATTGTAGGTGGCGTTTTAATCCTAATTTTGATCATTTATATTGTGATCTTTTCCAAAATAAACCATAGATGGTGTTTCCGTGGTAAGTAATAAGAAGGCATTTAAACTGTAAACGTAAAATACATGCGGTAAAGGAACCATATTTTCGAATTAGTTTAGCTATATTATAGACTAATTTAATTAATTCGTTACCGTAGTAATTTTTTCAAATTTCTTAAAATGAATTATTGGTACTTTTCATCTCCAGGTCGAGACGTTGCTATTGAAAATGTAATATTTGATTGTCTGATTAAATTGATGAGAAAAGATTGAAATGTTGTGAGAGAATTTTGAAAACTGACAACTTATATGGGACTATGAAAAACACAGCAAAATTATATTACTAAATTTTTTTTATACGGTTGTTTTGTGATCAAGAAAAGGTCAATTTTTTTAAACAAATTACAAAATCGCCATGATAATCCAGAAATTCGGAGTGAAAACGAATATTCCGCAAAGACATAAAACTTTGCTGGATGTTAATTATACTTTGACTTTTGAAACTTTAAGACCCGCTTTTATATTTTTTCTCTTGGGATTATGCGTTGCAACATTTACATTTTGTATTGAGTTTCTTAGCATTTAATATAGAATCAAGGGATTGCCTTTCCACAAAGTTAAGTCGAAAACAACTAACGTACAACAAATAAGTAGTAAACACTCACCTTCAGAAATGGTTTAGCCTTCACCGTTGCACATGCAATATGTGGTTTTTGGGTAATCACGTCCCAAAAAAATACCATTACTCAAAGTACATCATGTCCTTGTTCGGCAGGTAAGCTGGAGACGACCTTAAGAGCTCTGAGTATATTTGTAATAATAAATTTCATCATGTAATTCTCTAATACAACCCCTTACCTTGCTTCGTTCGCGAGTTCGGGTATTCAGTGATCCAGAAAAGCTCGATTTTGTTGAAGAAACTTGAGCAAATCGCTTTGAGGGTCCAGGAATTTATGGTAAAATCCTCGATGCCCTAGAAACAAAATATTATATTAAATATGCAAGGTAGTCTAATATTTAAAAATTTGAATCGTATAATTGTTTTTTTTTATTGTTACTTAAAGCTTTCGTATTTTTTTCTTTAATTGCTAAGTTTATGTTTTAAGAATATTCAATGTTTGTATATCAGAAAAATAATATCTTCTTACTCTTGTCTTTCTGAATAAAAAATTGAGGTACGAGGTGTGGCAATTAAATAACTGGACTGATATCATAAATGATTTTATCCGTCACCAATTACATCAGACACATTATTATTTTCAATGTACTACCTTTGGCGATCCCTACACCATTCCACATGATTTTTCCATTGCCTAAAGCAGTGTTAGAAATCCTGCTATGTCAGCTTGTTGGCACCCTACGTTGGATTTGCTTTTACCGTGTCCATGTACGTTTTTTGTTTGTTCTTTTTTAGGGTTAAAAAGGAACGTAAAACGACCTAGGGAACCACGTTGCGTGAGTACCGTGGATGGTTTAACACGGTGGTGTTGTATTTTGAAAAAAATGCCTTCACAGACAAAACGGAGTGGGTTGACGTATTGTCTTGGTAAAGCAAATAAAGCTAAGATCATCCACTGTACTCACGCAATGTGGCCTTATGGGTCGTTTCGCGTTTCTTTTTGACTCTAAATAAGAAAAAACCAAAAAAAGTACATAGGCATAGTAAAAGCAAATCCGACAGAGGGTGCCAACAAGCTGACATAACAGGACTTCTAGCACTGCTTTAGGCAATGGAAAATTCATATGGAGTGGTGTAGGGATCGCCAAAGGTAGTACATTGAAGATAATAATGTGTCTGATGTAATTGATGACGGATAAAATCATTTATTACATCAGTCCGGTTATTTAATTGCCATATCTCGTATTTTAACAAATGTTCAAAATTTCAGATCTTTTATAAGTAAATGAATATGGGTCTAATCAGAAATATATTTCTTAACACCAATACTAAACATCCCATTTAATTCTATCTAAAAATACAATATTATTAGGAATAAACGTTCACCTATATTTTACGAAGTTGAGATATCAGCAAATTTTTAAAATTTTCAAAGTTGTTGATATCTACTGTTATTGAGTAGTATTAAGAGAATGTAAAACTCTTTCGAATAAGTGTAAACTCCGCAATAACCTTAACAAAAGTAGAACGATTTAAAACTTCCAACTTAAAAAACCAAAAAGCTACAAGGAAAATGTTATTACGCTATTTTTAATTAAAAAGTTTTTATAAGGCGAAACACCAAAACGTCCAATAAACTATAATGCAGTGTTTAATTCAGAGTTGAAGCAGAAACTGAGATTAGGATCGGCGAGTTTCTCAGGCGGCAAAACAAACAAATCGCGCAACAATAAGGAGTGTAATGGGGAAACCTTGTTCCGGAGATGGTTATGTTTGCACCGGGATCTTGGATAAAACAGTGGCGCAGATTAATATTACTAAAAGTCTAAAGCGTATACATGTATTTTTGTTTTGAGTGATTAGGGCAAGGAATTTTTTTATTTTAAGGATACATATGGAAATTTTAATGAAGGGATATGTGTTATATGTTAAGGTAAAAGGGTCACTTTTATAGGAAAAGATTCTTTTTGTGTATCTTTAAGAAAGTTTTCTTATGGGATTGTGAAGGCTAAAAGTTTTCATAAGACGTGGAATGTTTACTGAATTCAGTAAAGAGTTTCACAGAAATTTATCACAAGACAAATCCACCAATTTTTTATTGTCATTCTAAGAAGTTAAGTAACGTTGACAGTAAAAATATATTTTAGAACTTAAGGAAAGAATTATATTTGGTGTAAAACTATCATAGTTAAAAAACCATATAAAAAAAGGAAACAATAAGAGCACATTTCTTCATTTGATCTTTTTAATCATCCTCTGTATATAATGCTTTTCCAAATATTCTTCAGTTCTTCAATAGCTGATGTATGGGGATCTTTTTATTATATTTTGTTCTAATATCTTCGTTTAAACCTGACCTCCTTGTAACAGTTATTCCAAAGCAGACAAATTTATCATATCGACCCTCAAAAAGTATCGTTCCTTCCTTACTTGAAACGCCTAAGCTTTTTGCCTTCACAAAGTCCCGGTCTGGCTACGTCATATGTTTTGTTTTCTTCTCGTTAAATGCCAATTCCATTTCCTTTGCAATGTCTTCCATCTTTTTAATGCACGTTGAATATCTTCTTTCGTTCTGTTCAAAATTAATAGGTCAACAACGAAAGCCAAACACTGCTAATCTGAAGTTGAAGAATACACAAAGTGGACGGAAAACGAGTCTCCCTGCTTCATATCCATTCTCACACTGAATTTCTCAGTTATTTTCCCTTTTATTGCTACTATATTCTCTTTTTTGCAAGAAATTATGCGTAAACTTATTTTTAACTCCAAGAGTCTATCTTCCATTGAATTTCCGTCAATCCGAAAAACTGATCAACCATTCCTTTTTTCTTTTTAAAACGTACCTGAGATATTGTCATATCACTAAAGGACAGAGAAGAAAAAATAAGGAAATATGAGAATCCAAAATACAAAGAACTGAATATCATAAAATACATGCTACGTATACATATCTACATAAATACATCTATGAATTAAAATGCGAATAATAAATTACCTTTCAGCGTTTATATCGTAAGTTTTCGAGTCGGTGTATCGTAAGGAAAAACATCGAGTAAACCGAGCTTGAAATACTTTAAAATATTAAAGGGAATGATTAAATTTCAGAAGAAAAACATACGTCAAGTGACATAAATAACGACTTCAGCAAAGCAAATTGTTTCGTTTCGAAGCGAAAGAGGACAAATAGACGCAAAAAAGAAAATAGCCAAGTAGGGCAGAATGACAGTTTTCGCACAAGTTTTCAAGTCATTCGGAATATTAAACTCCCAATTGAAGAAAATTTCATGAGAATTTCATAAAATTAAAGGATTAATAGTACATAACGATATTGAATTTACCATTATTTGATCATTATTCGGATACAATAGATTTGCACTCAAGCTATTATAATTATGTACTATTTGTAAAGGCATAAATCATTCGAATGAAAATTATACTGGAATATAAAATTCCTGGTACAGTACGAAAATTCCCTGAAATCGAGCCACGTCTGACTATCAGTTAGAAAGAGTCAAAGGCCATCTACAAGACATGAATCTAAAATGGTTTTTGAGAATGTAACGTCCATATGGATCGCATAACGTCCCAGTCAAATGGCTCGTGAAAAATCGCACCCACATTCACTCGCTCTTCTTTTTCAAACTCCGTATTTCGAATGCAAAATTGTACTTTATTATGTACTAAACTAGGACCCGATAGTATCTTCTCTCTTGTAACTTAAATATTAAAACGGTTAGAGTATTCGAACACCACCGCTCGAGGACTTATACAATATTTTTTCTAAATTAATAATTCATTCCCGCCATTACTTCAGTCCTGCTTTTAAAACGTTTATATGCGCCGCCATGGAGAAATTTGCTTTTAATTAACGTATTTCTCAAATATAAAGACCGCGTACAATTTTGTTAGAGTAGAAAATTATCCATTATTTTGCAAGTTTCAAATGTACTACACGGAATGTAATTTTCTGTTGTTTTAATTTTAAAAGAAATGAAGTTTATTATTCAGTTGCTCTTTAAAAGTTTGCTTAATCTTCGTAGTTTTAATGCCTTCCACTTAAACGATTTGCATATTTTCTAAGAATAAATTAAAATTAATTAACACTAGAACGCTTAAAATGTGTCCATTAACATAAAATATTGTAAAAATTACTGTTTTAATTATTGATATCGATATTTTCCAAGTCACGAGACAAGCGAAAGATTATTTTCAAATGAAAAAAGAGCCTCATAATCGCGAACAGCCTCCAGAATAGTTCTTTAGCAGGCGGAAAAATAGAGTCCGAGTAAACTCCTGGGGTCGACAGTATATACATCATGAGAAAAAGGAAGATTGAAAAGAAAATTGTGGAACGTATACTTATATAAAGACCGTTTACTGTGTGTAATTTATCAAATCCTTCCGAAGGAATTCCTGAAGTTTTCTTGCAAAGACTTAATTTTTGAATATAATTTATTTTGCATCGAAAAAGGGGGGAAGTATTCTTTTCAAACTGTCCGAACCTTGAAATTTCCGTTGAAACATAACCGAAATGAAAATGCAATAAGTGTCCCGAAACTTCCTGAACAAATCGTGTAATTTCCGAATTATTTTCCTGACGTGGCAATTTAAGTTCCGATAGAGAGAAAACCTTTTAAAGTTTTACAAATTTCCAGTTAAACTTCTAGACAACACGGATTACCGCGAAACAGTATTGTTTGTCAATTTTCGTGCTGCTTTCAAGCAAATACTTGTATCCTTCTACAATGAAAAATTACTCCCAATCAGTACACGTGTATTTTAATTGTTATTGAACTTTATGTTTTCATGGGTGATAATATCACTATTCATACATCATTACGGCTTGAAACAATATTTCTTTACTTGTTATAGCGGAGAGTCGATTCGAAACAAGCGAACATACCACTCACAATGTATCGAATTAGTTTAACAATCATTCCATGCATGATTGCGGAAATATTTTCCTACAATGCACGTTTCAACTTGTCGCTTTCGAACTCAATCGTACAAGATTATAGACAATACGTCACAAATTCGAAATGGTCGGCATTTCAAGTGAATTGTAATATAATTATAATGAAACAACCTGAATTCTGCTACGAAATCCTGAATGAGTTATTGAAAGCTAGAAATTGTGTAAAGTTAATTACCAGTTACGAAAATATAAGTGACGATTTTCAAGATGTCTATGCTACAGTAACAACCATATTAATCGGTAGACTAGGGCAATTCCAAGAAGATCTAAAGATTTTTGTAAATTCTCAATATTTTACCAATCTGGGCAAGTACAAATTCATCATATGTGATACTGTCAAAGCCGATAAAAATATATATGAAATGTCCCGAGAAATTTGGAAAAATAAAATATTGAATTTTGTACTCCTATATGCAAACTTAACCGTTAAAGCAGCGATATTCAATCCATTTCGAGATGATTTAGACATTTCTGAAGCAAGCAGGAGCGGCTTAATAGAATTTCCAGAAAAACTGAGAAATATGAATGGTTATCCAGTTAGGCTTAGCACAACGCTCACGGCCACGACTGTGGCACAGCGATATAGCTTCGACTTAAATTTCCTGGAGACTTTTAAAAGATTTACAAACTGTACATTGAGTCTCAAAAATCATTTCGTTGATTTGATGTATGTTGGAAAGGTTTTCGAACTTATTGCTTCGAACGATGCAGAATTTTGTACTATAACTGAACCATTTGGATTTGAAAAATTGTCAAAAAATATTAGTGAAATAGTAACTTGCAGTGATCCCCATATGTTTAACAATATCGTAGCTCTAGTTCCCAAACCTAAAATGCTTCATAACAATTTTTTAAATGTCGTTCATCCTTACAGCGTGGTAATTTATCTTTTTACATCAGTATTTTTAGCCTTTCTAACTAAATTTTTGTGGAAAGAAAATGCCAACTTATTTGCTTTCATTTTCACAGGATTAGGTATTGTGGTTCAAATTACGAAAAATGCACGCAAATCCTCAACCTTATTCACCTGGATCCTTGCAAGTGCTTTTTTATCAGCCATTGTTAACATTTATTTCTTGCATACAATGCTTATTCCACGATATGAAAATAAAATTACTTCCATTGATGATATTACGAAGAAAGGATATAAAATTTATTCTTACGGATTTTATCGCAACCAGAACGTCAACATCGTTAGCCTATCAAGCTTGAAAAAAATGGTAATGGAAAATAGAGGAGACTCAATTTTTATTGGTACATACAAAACTCTCGATATGTACAAGAACGTATATTTAAATAAAAATATTAATTTTACATACGAATTAATGGAGATGCCATTGGAATCCAAGTACGGTTGTTTTGTGGTCAAGAAAAGATCAATTTTTTTTAAACAAATCCACAAAATCGCCATGATAATCCAGGAATTCGGAGTGAAAACGAATATTCCGCAAAGACATAAAACTTTACTGGATGTTAATTATACTTTGACTTTTAAAGCTTTAGNACAGTGTTGCAACTTATTATGAGAGACTAGTTTCTAATAACACAGGCCCACAAAAAAAGTGGCATGTGCTGGGCAACAGACTACATTTATCTGAAGTATCTTTTCCTGCTGAACACTAATCTAAAGTCAGAATTAGGAGTTGCTAATCAAATTTCAAAAAAAAACCTAAAAAATCCATCTTAATTTTAACACTTCCACAATAACTAAAAAACAAATGTATCTTCAATATTATATGTGGATCGTATTATAACATGAACATTTGTATTAAAAAAGAAAAGAAAAGAAAAAAAATTAGAATAAGAACAAATTTAAGTTCCAAACTCCGAAAAAATGAAGAAAATCACTTATTTTAAGCGATTGCTATTTTGACACCTCCTGCCATACAAAAATATAATATTATATCCAATGATACTACTATGTTGCCATTGGCAACCTGTCCATGAAATTTGATCATCAACTCCTAATTCTGACTTCAGATTCGTGTTCAGCAGGAAAAAATACATAAATTAAATGTGGTCTGCTGCCCAGCAGAACTACTTTTTTTGTTTTGTGTGTTATTGCTACTTACTTAACTTAACATTTTCGAACACCCTGTTTGTAGACAAAAAACTACAAAAAAGCCCATGGTCTTCAAACAAGTCTAAACAGCCTCTGTAAACAATCGAATTTTAGACGGCAAAATACATATATTTTAATGCCTTTTAACACACTTACACACAACAACCAAATCCTAGAAATGTCGGAAACTGTGATTCTTATTCCTATATTTATGGAGTTATTAAGCCTAAAAGGTCGTGTCCACTGCATCCGGTATCCGATGTACGACGGTTTGAAATAAGTTTTATTGGCTAGAATATTTTCACGCCAAATACTCTGAACGAGTCACTATGTAGAATTATTTCTGAAAATGAATATCAAGAAATTAAATCAAGCCACGAGATACTATGCCCGAACCGTAAACAATATGTTGAACTTAATAACACTGTTCTACAAAATTGAGGTTCATAATTTTAAATGGGATAAAATTAACAGAAAATGAAAGTTTAAGGTTCCTACAACAAAACCCTAAAATGATTTTTTAAAGATAGTGCGGGTTTTTTTTATACAGGGTGTGAAAGTTTAAAAAAACAACAGAGTTGCTAATTTTTAACGTTTAAACGGCTTAGATTTAGATTTTTAAACGGCTTTAGATTTTTTAGCGAAATTTGGTATACCTATGAGTTTAGCATATTGGTAGGTTTAACCCAAAAAATTACCAGCTTTAACCATTATATGACATACGGACAACCAAGTATGACTGTTCTTTATTTTATACAAAATTGTAATAAAATATGACATCCATATCTCCGCCACTGGTGAATGGTTAAAGCTAGTAATTTTTTGGGTTAAACCTACCAATATGCTAAACTCATACACCAAATTTGGTTAAAAAATCTTAAGCCGTTTGGAATTTAAAAAATAAAGAAATGTCCTTTTTTAAACTTTAATACCCTGTATCTCGGAAGCAAAGCATTTTAGGAAATATGTTCATAGGAAGTTTTTGTCATATTTTCTTGAGAGGAATCTCCCCTAGACTTTTGTCCCCACAACTCTGGGACACCCTGTAGATATAGAAATATTTCCGTGGTATCGTATTATCAGATGACGAATGCATGGGACAACATGGATTGAGCGAATCATCAAGCAGTAAAATTAACTTCTCATTAATGTATGTATATGACATTAATTATCCCAATGATGTCTAGTGCAACGAAATAAATAGTATTTAGTATATTAAAAAAATATATTTATCAAATTATTATTATTGTTAATTATTATTTTACATATGTATTATATATTTTCTGTTATTTGAGGATCAACATCATCAATTAGAAAAATATTTTTACGTAGTAAGTACGTAGTAGTTAATATGCATCATCAATGATACAGTTGCGGACAGATAAAACCTTTTTTCTACAGACGGGTAAAAAACGTCATTTTACACAATGCTAACCGTGTCAAAAGTGCTTCTTTATCCATGCTGAATTATAAAACTAGTGTAAACTGGTTTAGTGTACGTAAAGTAAATTCACAGTGCGCAAGTGCAAAATATCAAAGCCATATTGAGAGTACTGTTTTGATGTCTGGCAATGTCGAAAAAAGTTTTTTCTTAAAATTTCCGCTGTAGAAAAAATATTGTATGCAATACGTGAGTAAAAATATTCTGTCATTCGCTCGGATTTTTTTTGCAAAACAGCTCCGAGCTTATACCATAGAACATCCCTTTACACACTTATTACATAAATAACTATTATTGCAACCTTTTCATTATTGCAACCGACATGAGAGTGACATATAAATTGTAATCTTAAATATAGTGCTATGTGCCAATTAAGTTCATTTGAAAAAAACTCAAATAAACAAAACAAAAATCTAAAAATTGGTCGTTTTACGATTTTAGTGACCTTGTCAGTTACCTAATCGAGTCTCTATCAATGACAGTAAAAAACCTTTAGGTAAAAGCCGGATTTACCCAAATCTGGAAAAAATGACTTGGAAAGTCGTCCACTTTTATCTGTCTTCAACTGGACAATCATTACATTAAACATCATTGCAATAATTTAATTTTTATTTTTATGTGATGTTAGTTCAACTTGGTTGACTTACACTTTGGTTGTTGCATTTTAAAAATCATTAAAATATAATAGGGGCTTTTTATATACTTTTTCACATTCTACAGAATTAGAGAACATAAATAGTAAAATTTCGACATCGACTAAATAACGACCAACCTAACGGGTATGTTGTTTTTATGCTTTATGTTTTTTAGAAATATAAGCTACTCCCATTATTGCAAAGTTTAATATAATAGTAAATCAGGACGATTTTAAAACAAAGTTTTAAAACTCGTACTGCTCTCATAAATCCATTTGCAGTTTCAAATAAATTTAGTGGTACTAACCTCATAATGTATAGAAATTTAACATGAAAATTTTCTCTTACAGTTAAAAGGAAATCACAAAATTACAACATCAATGCATACTAAAATTTATGCAATAAAACTTTAATAAAAACAAAAGTTTATATTACATATTTAAGATAATACTTTAGAAACGTTGTAACAGTTTTTAAAAGAGTTACGTTTCTACTTATACGAAATAGCATTTTAATATTACCCGAATATCTTTCATAAAATGACAGAAAACGATTGTGATATAAAGCCAATTTTCAATCTTTTTTCACTCATCCCGTCAGGTTTACTGCATATACGGTTAAAAAGACGCAGGAAGTATTTCGCCATGACCATATTTGCAACCCCATTTACATTTCTTAAAAGATATAAAATATGGCCTCCTATAAAGCACGCTTTTAATTTTCGTAAAACATAACTCCCATTTCTCGAGTTTTTCCCGTAGCGTTGTTTTTCCATTTAAATTCATGCGAATGCTTGTGAGATTCTTGGTTACAGAACCACGAACAAAAGTTAAATATGTCTGAGGAAGTTTAATTATTTTATTTTAACAGTTTACATTTTTTTTCTCTAAATTTTTTTTATTGATTAGTATTATTTAAAACTGCTTTAAAGTAGTTTCATTTTGAAAGAACTTTTAAAACTCATTTCCCGTGTGGCTTTTAGCTACATAATATCCTCTGTGTAACAGACCTGGGTTTTATGGTTTTCAGACTTGGAAAGAAGTAATGTACTGACTGACAAATTATAATTATAATAAAAGTATTATTTAAAACAATGGGTTGAAGTTATATACAAAAGAAGAAAGAGATTTGCATTGTTTATTAATGCAACAATTTGAAAATTGAACGAAAAACACCAGTTTGCTACTACATATTACAATTTCCTCTATGAATTATAGCACGTAAGTTTTTAAACCGAATTTAATTGGACCATAAATTTCGTTGAAACTTTTTACAAGAAAGCTCTATATTTTTGCGAAAATGCAGTTAAAATTTCACAAAGATTGCTCATAAACTTGCTTTTACACGGCGACTCGTAAATTTAATTCGAGTTAAACTGAAACTATCTTCCCTCCACTCTCAGCAAACAAGTTTAGTGTCTTATTTCAAATCAGTTTTTCCTATTTTTCATTTTAAAACATTCGTTTTTTTATTAAAAAAAAAAGAAAGTTAAACGCAATATTTCTTTTTAATACTTATTGCTGTTGTACAAATCTCACAGAATAGAAAATCTTTCGTAATAAAGGATCCAATATTATAGTAGGTATACCATATTCGTTTCGATAAAACTACTGACTCGCGAAATAATGTCTTGTCAAAGTTGCCGTACAAAAGCTATGGTATTCCAATTTCGCTTCGAGATCTCAAATAAAAATTTAATATGAATCTAAAAAAAAAAAAATAAGGACGTTGTTGACTTTTGCAAAAAAATTTACTTAGTGCTAATAAAATGCAAAATAGTCGCCCTATCAGGATAATGTAAAGGTGTCTAGTAAGACGAATTCCCAATTCGAAAATTTCAATTTATATGCCGTCGTTCCCAGGACTATATATTTACTTAAAAGTTGAATCTCCAGAAAAGTTTGTTATTCCAATCGTTAAAAAAAAAAGAAAGAAAATTGTATGGGGAATCAGAATCGGGTCTACTAGTATGTGGCACAATGTTGACTGTCAACGTAAAAAGTGCACGAAGCACTTTTCATTTTATTTACAATGCCCTTATGCTCGTTATTGTCAGGTTCAACATTTACGAAAACCGATCAAACCTAAGATGAATTAGATAATTGAATGGTCGAGAAAGGAAAAGTTTCCAATATGGGGGCTCGTTACGATACTGCTACTCTACCGAATGAAATAATCAATATTTAAAAAAATCCTTCCAAGAGATATCTCTTAAAAAGTACAATTTAACCGGTAGCGTTTCGGTGTAAAGAAAGTTTAATTTTCGACACGGTTTCCTGTCTTTGGAATTATATCTGTGAAAATTAGCATAACAAGGGCTGCGTTAACTTTTTAGAAACTTTAAGACATGCTTCCGTTTTGAACTCAATCATTTCGAACTCGAATTGAAATAAGACATTACCATAGAATTCAAGCTAAGCCATATGTGAACCTTATTTTCCCACTATACCACAAATCAATGATGTACCATCATTCAAAGTCTATATCGTTTATATGTATACGGCAAAAGATAATAATAGCCTTGTTTACCCCAGACGATAGTACGTGATATTGGCTTGCGCATTGCCTAAGACTCTATTCCATGTTGAGGTGCATGATCGTCATTACGCTCTTGGTTATAAGGCCTTTGCAGATGTCTGCTACTCTGATAGATCAAACGTCACTTATAATAAACCTGCAACAACGGCATTTAACTCTATCGTTACAATTTCAATGGCCATCATAACTTTAATTCAAAGACCATACCTTTCTTTTTTAGTTATAGATACCTTCTTACATACATATGGGTAGTTTATTCTTTGAATGTTTCCTTTTATATCATCAATCATTGTTTTACACGTCACCAGGTGATGTACATACCAATGATGACTGAAATTTCCTTGTACAAACACAGTCACAAATAGTACAAAATAGTCGGTCTGAGATAGGTTCATACAGTGATAATATAATGGACAACATTGAAAAAATGAACTGTACGTATCTATGTGATGGTTCACCAAATATTTAAAAATTTAGTCACGTTTCAAACTAAATTCAAAACGAAATATTTCCATAATTTTTGCGTTGCCAACGTTGAAAAGCCGCAAATTCTGAATGTGGAAAGTATTAATGAGAATACCGAAAAATCCAGGAAAAAATTTAAAGTGGGGTATGACTTTAATTCATATACCATGCACAATGGCCAGCATTCAAATTATCACGTTTTTATTAGAATTATATTTTCTTTTATTATTATATTCCAGTTTTATGGATTACTACTTTATTATTTTTTCCAATCGAAAAATGCATTTGGTCTTTACGCTAGAAATAAAAATTAAAAATACTTGACTTTGTCCAGCAATTCGAAATCTGTACCTATTTAAATATGCTTAATCCATTACAAAACAGCTTTATTTCTAAAATAGGAAAAAAAGTAATTGTATTCTCTCAAAACTTAATTTCTGGGCCATGAATACGAATACTGGGATTATGAAAAAAAACAAAGTTGCAAAGTACTTCAAATGTACAAAAAGTACATGCTTTCAAGACGAAAATCTAAAATCGGAAATGAACTTTCTTCTATTAAAAGGCTTACAGCTTTCTACCTCATTCTAAACAATTAGCTTTCCTACAAAGAATATAGAAACAAATATTTAAAAATGTCTGGATTGAGCGACAGTTACGTTGCAGAACTGTTTCCGTAATTTCAACGTTATTTTTTTTTTAGATAAAGCAAATATCTCCTTGTTGTTGTAAGCCTTTTAATTGTTTTTCATATTCTAATGTTTTTTTGAAAGCTATCGTCAAAGGGAGATATCTTCTTTGCGATATTAAATTACTTGCTGACAATCCGTCGAATAAACAGTTTTATGGATGTATCTAATGAGGAAGAAGTAATGAGAAAAATAATATAGACATTGTAGAAACACGAAATAGAATATTTCTACAAACAGCGGAAATGCAAACAGTACTTTATAGTTTTATTTGGTCGAAGGTCTCAAAGTTAAAAGGAACTTTCATAATGAGCTCCATTTCCAATACTGTTTTTGGATAAAGAGAAAACTCGAATTTCTGACTCATTTGGTTTTCGATATCATTAAACATTAACTATAGGTTATTCATTAAAGTGTTATTTAAAAATCAATCAATTGCCAGCCAAAGGCAATAAAGGACTAGACTGATTAATGTTCTTTTAAGATTTTCGTTGTTATCTGATTGAGGAAAATAGGGTGTAGAATATTTAAAAAAATTATAATGATTTATTATAGACGAGCATTAGGTTTGAAGGTGAACTGAAGAAAAAGTGTGCATGCATAAAATGATCAGGACACTGCGGCATATCAAGGAGAAAAAACTGAGTATAAAATTTAAGCCGGCGAAGCCGAAAAGACAGATGGACGCATTTAAAATTCAGAAGCTGCCAGATGAAAGGTTAGACATAATATTTCAAAAATCGAACTTAACAATTTTCCTCCGACAAGAGGAGAAGAAAAAATAAATCAAATTTGATACAAAAATGAAAATCTAATCCGGGAAAGGCCTTTCCGTTCCCACCTTTGGAAATTTATCATCGGAATATGGGCCCGTTAGATAGAATTTTGCCGGGGACATCCAGCCATTTATCACAACTTCTATCCAGACTCCATCTATCAATATTACAATATAAGTCATTTTCCTTAGAACAAAAGATGACAGAGCGGTTTATATCAAACACAGATAAATTTTGATTCAATCGAATACCATTCATTCGTCCTGATCAAATGCTTTTCGGAAACCCCCTCTCTCCTGAAAAAAAAACAAGATTTATAATTGCGTTTGTGCCATTGCAAAAACCCCAACATTTTTTTGCAATCATTAATACCATCCAGACCGTCATTGTCGGAAAACGAAAATTCGTTCGACCAAACCGCGGGTCGGTATCACAAAGCTTTAGATTATGGAAATCGCTCGTTTCGTATTCAATTTAAACCTGATCCAGTTTGAAATGGATGCATCTTTAAGGGGCGCAGGAAATGCAGTGCCGCGCTGTTATGCTTACTCTTTAATGCAAATTTCGTTTCTGACTTTGCCGGTGATTAAAGATTCCACATTTCCTCTCTTCAACTACCATGATGAAAATTTCGAGGATTTGAGTTACGATTCTCAACATATATAAGTGATTTTTCCTCTTAACGGTCAATAGTTTCAAAGTAGAAGCACTAAATTTCTTAACAATATTTTGTATGAAATATTCGACATGAAAAATGTGAAATATTAAGCTTAGTACGGTTATTAAATTCTTCACAAACTAAAATGCAATATGTGTACAAGAATACCTATCCTAGGAACAATATGCATAATAAGTGTTCATGTTTCTTTAAACAAAGTACGAAACCCTTAAAAGACTATGAATATTCTAGAAAGTAGAAGTTAAACTTACCCTAGTGGTAAATATAAATGAGAAGATCGTGAAAACGTATCGGGTTGATTGCTATTAGCAATTTCTGGAGCTCCTTAAGAACAATTAGGCATATGTTTTCAATTATATAAAACGTGAATTCGATTTTATGTTACAGAATCAATCAAACAACCTAATTTTGAGTAAATAAGCTCTCAAATAAACTCTCTATATACCTAAAGCAACTAGTAGTTAGAATTTAAAACATTTCTCTTTATTAAGAATCCATTTCTAACGCCGTTTCCCAATTCAATACCCTTTTAAGAAGAAAAAATTAAAAAAAAGTGCTGCAATTAGTCCTAGTTGAGTTTTTAAGTGAAAGGAAAAAATTAAAAATTACGTTTCTTTAATTTCATTTCGTTAATTAATTTGTTCAAACTCCTTTCTAACAATATTATAAAGAAACGAACAATATCAAAATTTAATTATTCTTTTATTCACATGCATAGATATCGGTTGGTCGCATCAATAAATCAAATTCTCAATATGCCCTTATATCGGAGTGAAACGACAATTCCAGAAAAATTATTGAGGTAATAAAATCGCGAACCCTCAAAAGAAAAATTGCACGAATTGAACGAAAACCCTGTTTCAGTGTAAAATAATTATACCCTTCTTGGAAATAATGCTCACTTTCCATTCCCTAGAGGATCCGCGCGGAAGCTCCGACACGCAGAATATCAATCACGTCTTCGCAAGATACATCAATTATTTTTTCACACCGATTATGATGTCGTTTGTATTTTGTCATTGATATGTAATATTTTTTAAAGAATTTCAAAATGAAAAAAAAAATGTTTAATTCAATACTCGGCGTCGTGTGTCTCAAAAATATTTTCCCAAAAGAGTTATGGTTGCAATAGATTTCGGGAAATGAGAAAAGAAAAAGTATAAAATGTAGGAGGCATTCATCTCCGGTCGAATATTAACACTCTTTTCATCACGAGATACTCGTTTTTTTCCCTTCCTTCTCTTTTTCCTCTCTTCTCCTCCCCGAAAGCGCTTTAAAGCGTTTCCGCGCATTTTACAAGAATAATATCAATTTACTTTATTAAATATCATTACGGCGTAACAATGGCTTAACTCCTGGACATTTATCACTTTAGATAAGAGAAAAAACTTCGCCTGAGATTAACTAGGTTCTTTTACTTTAAAACCAAGTTTCCCTCAAATATAAAATATCATACTTTTACTCAATGTTCCATAGATTGTTTGACATACTACTATCCAAAAATAATTTCAATAAAGAATTCAATACATTATTAACAATAGCGAAAAACAATTACTTCTCAAATTCTACATTTTATAAAATAGGTATATGAAAAACACAAATATAAAGACAATATATCGATTAACAAAACACTTCAGTATATCTCAAAAATAGAAACAATAGATAAAACATATTAGAGTTTACCATATTTGGGTCCAACTTTTTATAAAATAATTAAAATAATAAATAAAAAAAATATCAACATATCCTTAAAATCACCTATAACATTAAATAATATATTATAGTCTAACAAAAACAAAACACAAGATGTGGAATAACGGGTATTCAATAATTGTTATGGTCGTGGTTGGCTGTGGTTTTCTTTTTCTAACGTGAACGTAGCGCCATTGATAAGTTCGTATAGTTTGAGCGAAAACCAAAAAATACACACAAGCGAATAAAAATACAGCAAAAACACTTGTAAGTTTTGAAAAAAACTTTTTATTTGCAAAAAGGCACAGAAATTCAAAAATATGTAAAAGGTTAAAAAGTGGCAGATTGACAGCTGCCTTATAATAATTTTTGCAATGTTAACCAAGATATATGTTTTTTGTGATAAATGCCAAACATAGGCGACCTGACCATAACAATTATTGAACACACGATATATTGTTTAACAACATCTAATGGACACAAATATATTGGAAGAATTTTTGGAAAATTTGAAACAAGAATCAGAGAACATAGTAGCGAAGTAAATAAATTCAGAAAAGGTAAAATAGTTGACACAGAAGACATAAAATCGGCATACGCCAAATTCATTATAAATGAAAATCTAGACACAAATAATGCAAAAGTCGAAATCGTATTTAAAGATAATAATGCAAAAATAATTGATATAATAGAAAAATATATAATGAAAATAAAAATAATAATCTTTTAAACATAATAACTATATTTCCAGATATCAGGCTGTTTCGATATTCGCGCACACGGGCAGTGGGGTGTTAATTATGAAATTAAACCGAATCGAAAAGTTATTTACACTTTTGCAATCAGGCAAATACCTTTCGAGATACGGGGTGACAAAGAATTTTTTTTTTTTTAATATTTGGTAAAAATATTTTTTAAATTAATACGAATTATTTAAATTAAACCGTGTTATTAAAACTATAAAAGTTGCTCAAAATGTCCACCATTTGCTGCTAAACATGCTTCTGCATGTGTTCGAACATGTTGTATAGCATTGTTTATCATGCCTGGTGTTATTTCATGTATTGCTTGAAAAATTCTTTCTTGCAAGACCTCTACAGTGTCCACTGATGTTCTGTAAACATTTTATAGTTTTAATAACACGGTTTAATTTAAATAATTCGTATTAATTTAAAAAATATTTTTACCAAATATTAAAAAAAATACATTTTTGTCACCCCGTATCTCGAAAGGTATTTGTCTGATTGCAAAAGTGTAAATAACTTTTCGATTCAGTTTAATTTCATAATTAACACCCCACTGCCCGTGTGCGCGAATATCGAAACACCCTGTA
>JABRWK010000047.1:60572-145383 GCA_013372445.1 Hypothenemus hampei
TTGATCACAAAACAACCGTATAAAAAAAATTTAGTAATATAATTTTGCTGTGTTTTTCATAGTCCCATATAAGTTGTCAGTTTTCAAAATTCTCTCACAACATTTCAATCTTCTCTCATCAATTTAATCAGACAATCAAATATTACATTTTCAATAGCAACGTCTCGACCTGGAGATGAAAAGTACCAATAATTCATTTTAAGAAATTTGAAAAAATTACTACGGTAACGAATTAATTAAATTAGTCTATAATATAGCTAAACTAATTCGAAAATATGGTTCCTTTACCGCATGTATTTTACGTTTACAGTTTAAATGCCTTCTTATTACTTACCACGGAAACACCATCTATGGTTTATTTTGGAAAAGATTACAATAGAAATGATCAAAATTAGGATTAAAACGCCTCCTACAATTCCTGAGATTGTCGCTAATCCTGTTTCATAACCTCATGAAGATAAAATACACCTACAACCTTATTAAACTGATAATAAATTCTCACTTGTGTTAACTAATTCTATGTTATCCACAGATTCATGAGACTCATTTATAATGCCTAAAATACATTTAATTTGTTTGATAGTTTTTTTATTAGTCTAGCGAATAATGAAGCCGTCCCCGTAATAAGAGATCTGTACATAAAAAATACGGTATCGAATAATAAATTGTTTATTTAGACCAATTATAGGATCTTATATCGGGATTTGACATTCCCTTGCTTACAAAGTAAGAGTGAACTCCTATTTTCATTTTGCAGTATTGCAATGGTACGCCGTGTACATGTGCCGAATGGCACATGCACGTGATTTCTTCTACTGGAGTCATTCCTACAAAAAAGAGGAAATTTAATTTAGAAAATTTACCAAAATTTATTTAGTTAATATTGGAAAAACGAACAGGTCAAATATATTGAAATAGGAACAGTGTTGGATTAATATTTCGAATAAACGACCACTGACTATACAACGAACTTATCCTGAGTCAAAATTATCATCATCATCATCAGTTAAAAATATCAAAACAAAAAAAAGTATTAAGTTCGTGAATTGAGAAAATACAATAATTCTTCCACTACTATACATTATTTTTGATTTATTTCTTTTTAAGTTGACGTTAGTTTTTGTGAATATAATTTTTTTTATTTATTTTGGCTGTAGTACTCTCCGTTTTTCTTTCGGAAGGAATAATAATATTTCTTTCAATCATATGAGTATTATTCTTGTTATTTTTAATTAAAGGAAAATCTTTTGAGTTGAAAACAGAATCTTTTTTAGCAACATATAATTTTTTAGTATCAAATTAGATGCATCGAAATATGATAAATTTCCAAAAGCCATTGTTTGCAGGACATTTTTTATAAATTGCTTTATGAGTTTCTCCACAAAAGTAACATAAAGTAGAACGTGAAAACTCTTTATTGTTCTGTTTGTGATTCTCGTCTCCCAGTTTAAACATTTTTTTGCACCTTTACACTTTTCTGTGTGTCGTCAAATAACAAACAACTAAACATTGAGTGACTAGAGGGATATAAATAGATATTGAGATTTCAAGGCTACAAAAATTAACGTATTTAGGTAAATTTATACCTTTAAATGTTGATAAAATTATAATAAAATTATTGGAATAAATACGGGTTTCCCGTCAAAGATTCCTTACGATTTAGGAATTTTCCACTTAAAATTTAAAATGAAGATTTAGTCAATTTAACTATTTCCGCTATGTTCAAATCTATGTCGATTTGTCTTATAATATTAAATCAATATAGATTAATTAAGTAATAATTGCTTAATTATTAATTATTAATAAAAATAAAGCAAAAAGGAAAAACAAAAGAAAAAGATAACAGAGTAAGTAATCAAATAAGAAAGAAAGAAGCAAATTTCTGAATTATTCTAAGCCAAACGTACTGAAACGAATGAAAAAATGAAAAGAAATAACAATTACAGAGCAAATTCACTCAAGTATCATGTGTATTTTAAACACTCTCGACGACGATTGTGTATGTTGCTCGGTGCAAACTAAGAAGATGGAATTTCCCTGCCCGCCTCCTCATCTTCCAGAAGAGAATACCGAAGATACCAAAGATCAATCAGTCCGTCGTGCAGAAGACAACAGCGAGGATCGTAAGAATTATAAGCCTGGAAGACGTCGCCTCCACCAGTATGCATTATGTCCAGAGTGTCATATCACCTAAAACTGCGATATAAATGCCGACAGGAATGTGATAATAGTAGCGCGAAAGAAAGTAGATATAGCCAATTTGCTCATCTGCGGGGCTCTAGTTCTAGATCTGGAATTCTGGTTGATGACCCGAACTTTTTTTCTCCGAATTAAAGGTTGTAATGCATGACAACACGTCGTTAATTCCAAACTCTTCAACATGGGTGTAAATCTCTTCTAGTTCGAAGAGCTTTAACACTCTCAACACTCATAACGGACGTAAAAATAATACAATCCCGAAAATCCCGACTCAGACTATTTTTCACTAACAAGCGAGTCGATTCCCGACAAAATTTGTCGACACCTCCTATCTTTCTCGTTTTTATTGCGATACGATTCACGTTTCTGGCGAAATGCGATGGCTTGTTAGTCGCAGCGAATCGAATGCAACTGGAATTTTGCGCAATTTCCAGGTAGTTTTCAATTATTTATTATTAAGGAAGTTCTTTTTCGAAGAACAGCTTTTTTAATAGATTCCATTGATTGATTGATTCCATTGATTTTTAGCCATTGTTTATCTAGGATATGTCGTTGAATAGCTGTAGCTCAGTTGTCCATCCGAAAAGCCTTATCGGACCAGAAAAAAAAACAGTAATCCCAGGGGATAACAAACCGGTTTTCTTGTTAGAGTAAGAGCTGGACATTCCTGAAATAGTAAAAACTTTCTTAGATATTTAATTACCATTTCTTTGCTTGTGCATATAGTCTCTTCGTTGGAGTTGTTTGGTATGGGTTTCGAGTCTGCTAGTCCTTTTAACATCATTAAAGTAATATATGTCAAATCTGATCCCATTATTAATATGTATATTGATGCTATAAGTCATACTACTATTTTCATTTCAGAGAAGTTTCCATATCTTGGTTTGCACTTCGTATAGGGTGAAACAAGTTTCTTATGAAGTAAAAACAAAAGAAAACAAAATTGCAAAGACAAACCATACTTTTATTTGTTGACTGCAATTTAAAATATAACCCATTTTACCTTTCAATATACAAGTAATATCTCCAACAATAATTCAACGTTAAATATTATTTACAACAGTCCAGTAAAGTTAACTCAATTTCTTCTGTACCAACGGTCAAGAAAAATATTGTCCAAGTAAAGATAAACCTTAAAGCCTCATAAATTCAAGTATCGACGTTTCATGTTGACACACTTGTATCGTATTACATTACAATAAAATAAATAATCCAGTATTGATGGATTCGGCAATATTACATTTTTATTTGGCTCTGTCCACTTTAAATTCGTGTTTATGTTTTCGATTAAATACTTGACGATCAACTTCGGGGGAAGGTAATCCACCGAGAACCCGGATTATGAAAAATTATTCAAATATTCCAGAATATTGTTTCTTGGTAAAAGGCTAGCTACCGGTCCGTTACCGCATTAAAACCCAAAAAAACCCTGACACAAACAGAGATTTATTTCCATAATGGTAATTTTGTATCCTGTTATCATAATTTACTGAAGTACGATGTACATGTTAAATCTTGCCAACATCCTACACGTAGCAATCTTCAGATCCACTCATCGCTCATCGCTTGATGGAGAGCGAAAAAATATAAATGAATGTAATTTTGTGACAATTCTTAGCAATAACATTCCCGTGGCATACGAAAATTGGGAAACTTTTATCTATCAACGATAAAATCGCTGATTCAACTGAAAATTGAATCGCATATTATCGAAAGACCAGACATTCAATATATAGAAACGCCATTGTTTCCTTTAGCGCAAAGATATTGCCGCAATATATTTCCAGTGGAAACATCGGAAAGATTCGTCGAAAAGAAACGATATCTACTTGGTGTTAATAAAGCATTTTACAAAGAAAAGCCGAAAGCTTTGTGTTTCCTCGACGGGCGGAGTCTGGTTTTTCAAATTACACGGATCAATATTCTCTAAGGAAAGATTAAACGAAATATCAGGGTGTGGTATTAAAAGAAAAGAAGGAAAAACAACAAGATGAAAAAGAAAGGGAAGAAATCCCTCAAGGAGAAACATTTTTAATTTATCGAAGGGCTTAATGACCATTGTGCCTTTTATTATGGAACGATAATAATTTCAAGAGTGGCACCTTCATCAAACGCAGACTCCCTCGTTGTTATTCAAATTTAATTTAGCTTCGTTCACAATGTATAACATATTCCTTGGAGTTGTCACCCGGCTCGCCAATTGAATACGGAATTTCTCTTTGATCTCTGAAGTCAAGATAACAAAGCCAGATTTCGGTTGAGCGTCGTCTTAAATTAATGCTACACTGACCAAATTATCTGGATAATATACGGGTATTTGTAATTAAAAAGTTCCATTAATTGACTTAGAACGCACATTCCTTCATATAAACATTATTTATTGTTTTCTTCATTTGCCATTTAAAAAGACACCCTGTATATAAAGGTTATTTCATCAAACTACTACAACTACCAATAAGCTACGCTGACAAAGAAAACCCCTATAAAATAATGGCTTAAAAAGAACATTAATGTAATTCATCCAAGCATCATCTTCCAGTTTTGCCAACAATGTAAATTCCCTCGGGCAATTCGTTCTCTTGTTCCAAAGTTTGCCTGTATGCGTCATTTTGAGAGCTTGTAGACGACAACGTATTTATAACCTTAAAAAAACTCAATTACCCTATTTTTTTAATTGTGAAATCAAGTATGTACGTTATTGTGTCCTGGCACAGACTTAGCTGGTTGAACTGGAGTAGCATAAGTGCTAACAACATTCCGACTATGCAATCCATTGTCTCCATTATGGATAATTTGAGCCTGTACTGTTGGTACTATTGGAGTGGGCGTGTAACGAACAGGTTTCTGATAGACAGAGGGTGTAGATGGTGTGGTCGAAACATAGGTGGGTTTCAAGTGATTGTTGGAGTAAATTGCCTGTGCCTGGAATAAAATTAAAGTTTGTTGTTTCCTAGAGGTTTAAAAGCGTTAACATTACTTGTTGAGGTGCATAAGTTTTTCTTTGATAATAGCCAGCGGTTGGTTGAGGATAGTCGACGTATTTAACGGGAATTCGAGTAGGTCCTACTTGTTCCAAAGTAACTGAATTTGGATTTTTGGTCGGATTAATTAGACGCTGAAAATAATGTGATTTCAATAGAGTTTTTTTTCGATGTTAATTGAAATGTAATGGCAACCATGACATGGAAAAAAGCCCTCGTAAAATGTTTAAATGGCATATAAAGCTACGTTAAACCAGCGCCCGTAAACCGAGGAAAATTCACTTATCTGACAAATAAATTTATACAGAACGTAAAAACAGTAATCGGAGATGAAAATACGGCTCACCGGAGAATTACAATCGTCAAGTAAGGATGCTAAAATTATAAACAGCTGCGACGTTTGCTTTATGCTGAAGAACGTGTAATTTTACGGTAAATAAAATTTGACTTGAAAATTCAAAGAGAAATTATTCATCTTAAATTAAGGAAAACATGCAAAGACTGTTAATGAAAAGAAAGAATAACTATTTTACCTGACCCCCTTCTTCTGGAACATAATCGTAAGTTTTTATGGCCTGTAATTGGCCTCTTGGTGCAAATTGTCTTACAGGAACCCTAGTAATATCAACTTTTTGTGTTCCTCTTGCATATTCTTGTGCTTTTCGTAATGGTGCAGATTGAACCACCTGTTGCTGTTGAGCTTCCGGATCTAATTCGTACCTAACATCAGCTTTGTAGCTATAAAAACACATTATTTTATATTCAAAACTTTATACTATATTTAACGTAAGTTAAACTTTTACCCTTCTTTATCAGCTTTATAGGAAACAATTTGAAGTCTACCATCGGGCAACTTGACTCGGTACTCGCCATTCGTTGCCTTTGAATTTCGAACTTGCTGATGAGAAAAATCATCACCTCTTTCCTTATCCAGAACTTTATAAGCGAAAGCGTAATTTTTCCTTGGAAGGTGCTGCAACAAAATTTTCGCAATAATGCCTCGCCTTTTTTCAATAGAACAATTTTGAATCGTAAAATACAGCGAGCAAATGTCTAACCCAAGAAGTCGGGTTTACCAAGAATGCAAGCAATTTGTATGTTAAAGAAACCAGACTCTATTTTTGTATTTTAATAAAGGTTATCGAACTAGGAACAGATAATATCATACTATTTATATCAATACTTCTATCAACATTTCTTTAATTTAAACAACGATAGACATAAGCTACTGAAGACATTTAAAATATTTATTTCTGCAATTTTTCATGAGCTGTATCCTTGTTGTTTTCAATTTATCATGTCTGTTGTGAGGAAGGCGATTAGCTCTTTTGTTTAGAAAAGTTAAAGCTGTGGGCCAATCCTTTGTCCTTATATCGTTATTTCATCTGCCAATACCGATGCCATCTAAGTCATATTAGAAAAATTATAGAGATCATTTCTCTGTCAACATTTGTTATTAATTTTTGTCCTGTACTACTATGTATTGTGCTGAAATTCTATTTCATGGTTACATACATTTTCTCAGTAAAGAATTGTCTTGGTTTACATGTCATGTTTCATTTTGCTCAAGAATTATTCGTTGTGGTCTTTTTTCATTTATGTCGTTAGTCATATTCCTTACTTGTTTGTCGTGTCTTCTTTATCTCTCTTTAGTGCAAGATATTTCTTATGAAAATTTTTAGATCTATATGGTTTAATCATCTATTAAATTAGTATATTTTGTCTTCATCTAAAGTGAATGGGTTCCGTAAATCCTTGAAAATTTTTATACACCTAATCCAGCAATCTTACTGATTTTGTATAAAATGAACAAATACATATTTCACGGTCAATTCACGAACTCCAGATTTTAATTTGGCATCCACATACTATGTATATATGTTCAAACTATATAAATAGAGTGTTGCAATTTGTAAAATTGAGATTACGATCGATAACTGTCTATATTTCATGTGTCCAAAATTGAAACTAAATACTAGTTAGTAAACATAATTAATTTTCATAATCAGATGGTTTATATTCGAATTTGTACGTTATACGGGAGTGGATTCAAATTTTCACATACAATAAATATTTTTAATAATAATGTCAATGATACATTAGAAATTGCATTTTGGACATTACGTGATATGGATACAAATTTTACCGTGTATTCGAGATGTACATTGAAAGTTCTACAACTCAAAAATATTCTTATACCACAAAACGGAGAAAAGATTAAATCTTTAACGTATTTCTTAGCTCATCATGGTGAATTTTATTTATTCAACAAACGAATCAAAAGATCGAGACGTAAAATTCGAAATGCGGAGAAAGCTTCAATCGATCGTTTGCCAGAATACAGATAGTTACAAATTGAAGTCATTTTCCAATTGTAAACGTATAGTGTTTCAAAGCCATTTTTCTTTTATAAAAAAATAACAAACTAGAAGGACCTTCGTATTCGTGACTTGATTTTTGCTTAATAAAATTTCCTGTAAATATCTTAAAAGTTTTTTGATCAAAACTTACCACATTATCGTTGTAATCTTGTAGTTCGTGTGCAGGATAGGACAAAACTTTTGCTCCTTGATGGGCTAATGCATCATAAATTTCATCATCAATTTCATTCTCCTGAAATTTATTAAAATTAATAATAATATTGTCATTTTTTTCATTGTCTAACTAAAATCCTAAACTAAAATAATTCGTCTGTAACATACATATTTCCGACGTCATAGCAAGAACTAGAAATAAATTGATAGTTTTGAGGAAGCCGAGAACTAAAAATGAGAGAGCTGAAAGTGAATTGTAGGAGGAATGTAATGTGTGTATTCTTTGCGCCGCGAGCGGACTCATTTCTCGGTTGCATAAGCTAGAATTACTAGTTTATTTTACTCGAAAAATACGAGTTCATGCATATTGAAGCTGAAACCATTTCTTTTCCAGAATGAAAATTTTCCATTTGAAAAGATGACTAGTAACTTTTCAGTTTTTGTTATAAATGCAAATATTAATAGCTTAATAAATTCAGAGGTCATATATCAGTCGTTGCCGTGCAACCGACCAGAAATCCACTTGGCCAAAACGGGTTCCTGGAAATGCCTTTTCCTGTCTTGCGTTATTTCGCACTGGCGGTCAACTGCAACAGAAACGGTTCGCCGTTTCCATTTAATGTTTTATCTATGGCAACATTGCTGTTATTTTATCGTATAGTTAAATACATGCAATAAAGTCCTTAGGATTGCTGTTTACTGTTGAAATAATTTCCTGGAAAAATCATGTTTTGAAAACCGTTTGGCAACTGATAATATGTGTGAGCTATTTATTATAAAATATGTGTTATGTATATAGATTTCACTTTTATCTTCCGTTGAATATGGTATCTACNGATTTTCACGACCATCCAGTATTACCTAATCATGCAGACCCTAAAGAGTAACTCATGTTCAAAATTTGAACTCAATATCTCAAAAACTTTGGAAGTTATAAAGGATAAATTGAAAAAAAAATGAAACTTCAACATCCCGTATTTCCTTAATAAAGCATTTATACAATATAGTTTATATAGCAAACTAATATTGCTTTTATGCGTAGAATACATGGTAAAATTTATTCTACAAAAACCCCGGACACCCTGTATACTCATTTAATTTAATACCTATTGTAATAAATAATTTTCAATATTTCAACAAATTTAATTTTCAAAATATTTTTTTTTTCTACACAATTTGTAGATTCTTATCTGAAACTAATATAATGTACCTAATGTATTTACAGGCATTTCAGGGTAACTTTTGTTAGACTTTATATATGAGCTCGTTAAGGGAAATAGAACTGAAACTATTTCCTGGGGACGGATTCCGGAAAAGGTGGACAAGCGGTCCAAAATCTGACCCAGACCCAAAACAAAACCTTTGTTATCTTTGTCTGGCATCGAAATTTCTGTTTCAAAACAATGGTTGGAAACTTTAAGATCAAAGGATTATTAATGTTATATTGTGGAAAATTCGAGTAATATCTATGTGTAAAAAATCTACAATGTATTATTGGATTATTCGTTAATAGCCGGTAAAGAGGTCCAAATACGAAACAATAATTAACAGGAATAACAATGGATACATATCTGTATGAAGAGATTAATTTTAAGATAATAAAATAACATTTCCACTCACAACAAGACATAAATTACTGCCAAATTTCTTATAATTTTTCAGCTCAACACTCACTTAGAAAGAAAAAAGCCGCCCCTTCTCACAACGAGACATCTCGGTTTCTCATTACGCAATCTACATACTATCTTAATAAAAATCTTACGAGGTAAGTATATTAAATTTTCATTTATTCGAACGGATAATGCGCGCGGCTTTTAGAAAAAGAAAAAGATAACAAACCCCCGCTCTGGAATGGAGGGTACTTAAGATTCAAACGACGAGAAGAACAAAAGCATCGGAGGTACTCAAATTTGCAATTTGAATAATTAAAACACCAAACGAGTGGCTTTTGTACATTTAAACGTCTACAAAATGATATTCTTTTTGTTTGCAGTGACTAGTTACCTCTAATTTAAATGCCCTACTGAAATTAATGTCAATTTAAATCTACAAAAAAAAGCCATAAGACGAATCAATCGTATCGACAAACACATCGTAAATTTTTCAAATTCCAATGGACAAAAACCGACGCCCTCAAAAAAGCATTTCTAAAGGAAATGTTTTATTAGTTTCCCGTATCACATGTTGACACTTTTCCCGCTTTTCATTGACACCAATCCGTTAGATCTTGACTTTTCTCTTGGCGTTACTTATTTTTCGTTTTTGCGGTCCTTGTTTATTGGAAATGTTTGAATGAAAGCCATTTCCAATATAGCTGAACAATAAAACATCCTCACAAACTCAGTAACTGTGTAAAAGGAGAAATGATAATTTCCAAGAAACTCAGGTTTGTGGAAACATATCACTTGATTTGAATTGCTGTTCATCTCGTGCTAGTATTTCCATTCTTCTCTGTGCAACCCCTTAAACTCTAGCTACCCTAACTGTTATTGTAAATGTCTACCCGGATCAAATAAAAGGTCTCTGACAAGGTCGCCAAAATCTGAATTCCGTAGGACCATAATTATCTTCAAATTTATGTAATTAAAGCTTTAATTGTTATAGGAACTAATTAAAAAGATATAAAATATTTAAAAAATATTTGCTCTAAAAGTTAATGTAGTTTGTCCAGGAGGTTGCTCGAATATTTTAGGACATTTCGTCACGTCCATGATACAGACTCTAATGCACAGAGAGTACTTAAATATGCACAAAGCATTGTCGTTCTCACAATTTAATTTAATTATTTAGGGACTGAGGCCTTTCCTACACAAAACATGTTTCTCGTATAACATCTTTATTAGTATTTGAATAATCGATACGCAATTTTTAGGTGGATAATTTTTTACAATAAATTGTCTAAAATAGATATTCAATTATGTTTCCCGATTACTAAATTAAATTTAGAATTTGGTCAGCCATTTCACACATGTTGGAAATTAATTAAAATAGTATACATATACAGTGGCCGATGGCAGCGCAAAATAAAACTTGATATTCGAACGCAAACCGATGCTCTAACAATTTTGTTAATAACACGGTCGGACGATGTTGCCGCTAATTTCAACAAATAAACATGGCAACTCTAAACATTTTCTTTTCTTATAAACACAAAGAAACCCATTTATTTGCCACTGTGTTTTTCCCACAGAAAAGTTAGACAACTTTGTACTTTTGCGGGTTTTTACCGGTCGATGGTAGGAACAAAATGGCAACTAACCCTAAAGTTTAATTAGTTCCTTTATTTTCGAACGTCGAGAAGTTTTGAATTTATCGAAGTAAATCAATCTGCAATGGCGAAACTGAATAACTTACTTAAACGGGAAATAACGGACCATGTAATTTATTGCTGATTGAATTGGAGGAAAAGTTCTCTCTTGTCTTTTTCTATTGTCTATTTCCCAAAGCCCCATCTCAAATAAAGCAAATAAAGCTTTAATTAACATAAATTTAATTAAAATTGTAGAAAAAGTGCTAGGCTAAGAAATCTCTTAACCAGAGCTGGCAAGTAAGCAATCCTAAAACTACAACACAGCTTTGGTTAAGACTGATTGTGAGATTATTGGATGTTATTCGAACATCACCACTAAGACGTTAAATAATTGTACAGATCCTACGTTTATTATTATAATTATAATGTCTTCTTACGAGAATAGAACAATTTTTGATCCAGCAATTGACAAATAAGTAATTGATTATCTGAAACATTTGAATGAACATTTTTACGTGTAACCAGCAGCAAATAGTGTCATTTCCGTGTGAAAGTAGGAACATGAATATTGCAATGTAACATACTTTCTGCTTTTAGGCAGCTTTTATGTAAAATTTCTATTATAGATGATGTATTTAAGTGAATATTATTAAAAATATACCAATATAGACAATGTAGAAATATTATTGTATACTTTTAAAAGATAAAGTAAAACTCTAGTTATAAAATGAAAGATTTTTTATATTAGTTACAGTTATTATTACAGGTCTAAAGTTTTCATAGTAAAACCACTGCTGCCTTTAACCATTTACCTGGAAAGATTGATATTGTGACAGTGTAGTGGTGAACCGCAAGCCCGTCCTGCAATTTCTCTCGTAAATAAATTCGGTGGACATGTTTACCCTGATATATTCGAAAAGTTTACTGCAGTTCTGTCAAGGTAAAAGAGAAAGTTCCGGCATAGTTGGATGGGCAATTTGCCTTGTGCAGTTTCCTTACCAAATGTTAAATGTTGCATTTAAATTGTTTACAATTTCAATGTTGAGTGGAAATTGAAATTCTTTAAAATGCTCTAATAATATAGGCAAATATGTAATAAAAATATGAAGAAGGCATCGTAAATAAAAATATTATTTATGACCATTTTTCGTATGTAAGGAAATGCAATTTGCTTAAAATGTATCGAGAACGCAGGATAATAAATTTTAAAAAGTTTATTTTTCCCCGAGGAAATGCTTGAAAATTAATTCCAGACTTGTCTCCTCGGCACATGTAGGTGACTTCAGCGCCCACGTTATATATTATATTTAATTATAAACATATAAATGTTAATTTTTTTCAAAAATAGCTAGCGTTTTATTAACAAGGGGAGGCCGAGCCTTGTGACTCAAAGATTTTGTTAAAATTGCATGTGAGTATCGTTTGATACCTTAAAAAGAAAACAAATTCGGCGTTCATCCATTTGTGGCCTCGTTTAGCAAACAGCAAGAAGATGCTATGATGATAAAATATAGAACTCTAAGAGAATTATTGATGCTCACGGCCAATGACTGTAACGGTCTTGAGAACACTGCTTTCCAGAGTAAAGGAAATATTGGCAGAACGTTGCTGGTAAGTCCATTATAACCAGCAAATAGTGACATGGGAAAAACCTTCGAATACATTGATTATTTATTTAAATATCATAAATAATGATGACAACAAACATTTTAATGTCTGGGTTTCTTCAAAATCCTACATACATAATGTAGTACACATACATACATACTATATACATATAATACGTACTTCCTTTATTTCATTTCAATTTAGCTATAGTGCCCTATTTTGTTTTTTTATTTTTCAAAAAAAAGAAAAGCTATATAGAAAAGAAATCCTTAAACTAAAAGTTATACCAAGGACGATAATAGATGGTTCAACCAAATTAAATGATTCAATGATCGAACAACAAAATTGAACCGTCGATTATCGTTGTAACTGTCAGCCGATTTCATATGTAGCTTCTTAAAAGAGACTTTAATGAGAATATGGTAATTAAATATTATTTGTCGCATTTTAATTTTTTAAAAGGAACTGTACTAAAAGTTTCCTTTAACTCGAATTTTTATAGAAATGCCTGTAAGTTTTATACTCAACATTATAACAAAGTAACAAAAATTATGGGAAAAATCTAGTACAAAAAAGAAATTTTAAAATTAAAATTTTACCTAATCTCATTTAACAGCTGTCAATTTTTCAATCTCCTGAGTCCTGAGCGATGTTTGAGGCGTCCAGTATGTCCTCACGTTGCCCTATGGCTAATATGCTGATTGGTTTTAGGAGTGGAGGCAGCACGGCCACCGGTTGCTGGTTTGCCCAAACCACGTAATAGGTGGAACGAAGTGTGGCGTTATGCCTACCAATATCGTGAATATATGCTGCAAACTAATCGCCCACCTACGTGAACTGGATAGAGGAGCCTAAAAAACTCCTCTATTCGGTGTTAACATAGATGGTGGGTCATACAGTAACTGCTGAGCGCTTCGGCGCGAGAAGCACGTTATAATTATTCTTCCGAGAAGTAAGTTTGAAAACATACAATGACATAGCGAGCTTCTTTTTTCCTTCTTTGATGATATAGTAATTGTCGTCATTTCGAGACCGACCTATTTTAATTTTTTGTTTACTCAAAATTCCATTGGTGTAATCAGCAAACATGACAAAAAGAACATTTAACGGAATACGGAAATTAAATTCGCTGGTACCATCAATAATCGTCGAAACGTGCTTCGTTTTTAGGCCAGTTCCATCCCGCAATATTAAGTCTCTTGCCTTAATGGAAATTGTTATATGAAATATTAAACTAGAAAGGTTACATACGTAAATTTATTTTTCTATTACATAAACAGATTTATTTAAAATTTGACATAAACTTCATACATCCTTATAAACATTAATTAATAGCTCATCCTTCTCATTGTTTACTCTATTTCATACCTAACATTTCTAAAATATATCTCGTAGGAAATAAAAATTAAAAATCAATTACTAATTTTAAGAGAAAAGAAGAAAAATAAAAAAAGGTATTTTATTTTACAGAAATGAGCATTAAGTTGTGTAAAATATGAACGATATTTACTTATTCAAACATTAGTTCTAAGAAGGTTGAGTCTTTAAAAATAAAAGCAAATACAGGAAAGGTGAAGGCATTTTAAAAGTAATAAAAACGTTGGTCCCATTTTTTATGCACTTCAGGTTTCAGATTAACTATATGGACATTTTTCGAATTTAATCCACGATAACACGCGTGAATTAGAGGGATACACAAAACGTCGTAACATCCGGTCAATTTGACCGTGAAGTGTGTTCTCACGGGTTAAGAGGAATTGGACAAAACTGATACTTGACTCTATGTCCCAGCAGTCGAACAAATTCATTTGCATTACTATAAAAAAAACAAAAAAAATGTTTATAGTTATTACAGAAATAAAATTGGTTATACTTGGATTTCCGACATACCAGCGAAATTTTCCAACTCAAGGAGAAATACATTGTTGAACCAATTATGTGACAAGGGACAAGAATGGCAGATTATTAAAAAATGTAACGGTCAGCCGAACCGGTTTCCTTTTGTTGTGAAAAATAAACAAATTTATTATAGATTATAACGACGATTTTGTGGATTTGTTTAAAAAAAATTAACCTTTTTTTGATCACAAAACAACTGTATAAAAAAATTTAGTAATATAATTTTGCTGTGTTTTTCATAGTCCCATATAAGTTGTCAGTTTTCAAAATTCTCTCACATCATTTCAATCTTCTCTCATCAATTTAATCAGACAATCAAATATTACATTTTCAATAGCAACGTCTCGACCTGGAGATGAAAAGTACCAATAATTCATTTTAAGAAATTTGAAAAAATTACTACGGTAACGAATTAATTAAATTAGTCTATAATATAGCTAAACTAATTCGAAAATATGGTTCCTTTACCGCATGTATTTTACGTTTACAGTTTAAATGCCTTCTTATTACTTACCACGGAAACACCATCTATGGTTTATTTTGGAAAAGATTACAATAGAAATGATCAAAATTAGGATTAAAACGCCTCCTACAATTCCTGAGATTGTCGCTAATCCTGTTTCATAACCTCATGAAGATAAAATACACCTACAACCTTATTAAACTGATAATAAATTCTCACTTGTGTTAACTAATTCTATGTTATCCACAGATTCATGAGACTCATTTATAATGCCTAAAATACATTTAATTTGTTTGATAGTTTTTTTATTAGTCTAGCGAATAATGAAGCCGTCCCCGTAATAAGAGATCTGTACATAAAAAATACGGTATCGAATAATAAATTGTTTATTTAGACCAATTATAGGATCTTATATCGGGATTTGACATTCCCTTGCTTACAAAGTAAGAGTGAACTCCTATTTTCATTTTGCAGTATTGCAATGGTACGCCGTGTACATGTGCCGAATGGCACATGCACGTGATTTCTTCTACTGGAGTCATTCCTACAAAAAAGAGGAAATTTAATTTAGAAAATTTACCAAAATTTATTTAGTTAATATTGGAAAAACGAACAGGTCAAATATATTGAAATAGGAACAGTGTTGGATTAATATTTCGAATAAACGACCACTGACTATACAACGAACTTATCCTGAGTCAAAATTATCATCATCATCATCAGTTAAAAATATCAAAACAAAAAAAAAGTATTAAGTTCGTGAATTGAGAAAATACAATAATTCTTCCACTACTATACATTATTTTTGATTTATTTCTTTTTAAGTTGACGTTAGTTTTTGTGAATATAATTTTTTTTATTTATTTTGGCTGTAGTACTCTCCGTTTTTCTTTCGGAAGGAATAATAATATTTCTTTCAATCATATGAGTATTATTCTTGTTATTTTTAATTAAAGGAAAATCTTTTGAGTTGAAAACAGAATCTTTTTTAGCAACATATAATTTTTTAGTATCAAATTAGATGCATCGAAATATGATAAATTTCCAAAAGCCATTGTTTGCAGGACATTTTTTATAAATTGCTTTATGAGTTTCTCCACAAAAGTAACATAAAGTAGAACGTGAAAACTCTTTATTGTTCTGTTTGTGATTCTCGTCTCCCAGTTTAAACATTTTTTTGCACCTTTACACTTTTCTGTGTGTCGTCAAATAACAAACAACTAAACATTGAGTGACTAGAGGGATATAAATAGATATTGAGATTTCAAGGCTACAAAAATTAACGTATTTAGGTAAATTTATACCTTTAAATGTTGATAAAATTATAATAAAATTATTGGAATAAATACGGGTTTCCCGTCAAAGATTCCTTACGATTTAGGAATTTTCCACTTAAAATTTAAAATGAAGATTTAGTCAATTTAACTATTTCCGCTATGTTCAAATCTATGTCGATTTGTCTTATAATATTAAATCAATATAGATTAATTAAGTAATAATTGCTTAATTATTAATTATTAATAAAAAATAAAGCAAAAAGGAAAAACAAAAGAAAAAGATAACAGAGTAAGTAATCAAATAAGAAAGAAAGAAGCAAATTTCTGAATTATTCTAAGCCAAACGTACTGAAACGAATGAAAAAATGAAAAGAAATAACAATTACAGAGCAAATTCACTCAAGTATCATGTGTATTTTAAACACTCTCGACGACGATTGTGTATGTTGCTCGGTGCAAACTAAGAAGATGGAATTTCCCTGCCCGCCTCCTCATCTTCCAGAAGAGAATACCGAAGATACCAAAGATCAATCAGTCCGTCGTGCAGAAGACAACAGCGAGGATCGTAAGAATTATAAGCCTGGAAGACGTCGCCTCCACCAGTATGCATTATGTCCAGAGTGTCATATCACCTAAAACTGCGATATAAATGCCGACAGGAATGTGATAATAGTAGCGCGAAAGAAAGTAGATATAGCCAATTTGCTCATCTGCGGGGCTCTAGTTCTAGATCTGGAATTCTGGTTGATGACCCGAACTTTTTTTCTCCGAATTAAAGGTTGTAATGCATGACAACACGTCGTTAATTCCAAACTCTTCAACATGGGTGTAAATCTCTTCTAGTTCGAAGAGCTTTAACACTCTCAACACTCATAACGGACGTAAAAATAATACAATCCCGAAAATCCCGACTCAGACTATTTTTCACTAACAAGCGAGTCGATTCCCGACAAAATTTGTCGACACCTCCTATCTTTCTCGTTTTTATTGCGATACGATTCACGTTTCTGGCGAAATGCGATGGCTTGTTAGTCGCAGCGAATCGAATGCAACTGGAATTTTGCGCAATTTCCAGGTAGTTTTCAATTATTTATTATTAAGGAAGTTCTTTTTCGAAGAACAGCTTTTTTAATAGATTCCATTGATTGATTGATTCCATTGATTTTTAGCCATTGTTTATCTAGGATATGTCGTTGAATAGCTGTAGCTCAGTTGTCCATCCGAAAAGCCTTATCGGACCAGAAAAAAAAACAGTAATCCCAGGGGATAACAAACCGGTTTTCTTGTTAGAGTAAGAGCTGGACATTCCTGAAATAGTAAAAACTTTCTTAGATATTTAATTACCATTTCTTTGCTTGTGCATATAGTCTCTTCGTTGGAGTTGTTTGGTATGGGTTTCGAGTCTGCTAGTCCTTTTAACATCATTAAAGTAATATATGTCAAATCTGATCCCATTATTAATATGTATATTGATGCTATAAGTCATACTACTATTTTCATTTCAGAGAAGTTTCCATATCTTGGTTTGCACTTCGTATAGGGTGAAACAAGTTTCTTATGAAGTAAAAACAAAAGAAAACAAAATTGCAAAGACAAACCATACTTTTATTTGTTGACTGCAATTTAAAATATAACCCATTTTACCTTTCAATATACAAGTAATATCTCCAACAATAATTCAACGTTAAATATTATTTACAACAGTCCAGTAAAGTTAACTCAATTTCTTCTGTACCAACGGTCAAGAAAAATATTGTCCAAGTAAAGATAAACCTTAAAGCCTCATAAATTCAAGTATCGACGTTTCATGTTGACACACTTGTATCGTATTACATTACAATAAAATAAATAATCCAGTATTGATGGATTCGGCAATATTACATTTTTATTTGGCTCTGTCCACTTTAAATTCGTGTTTATGTTTTCGATTAAATACTTGACGATCAACTTCGGGGGAAGGTAATCCACCGAGAACCCGGATTATGAAAAATTATTCAAATATTCCAGAATATTGTTTCTTGGTAAAAGGCTAGCTACCGGTCCGTTACCGCATTAAAACCCAAAAAAACCCTGACACAAACAGAGATTTATTTCCATAATGGTAATTTTGTATCCTGTTATCATAATTTACTGAAGTACGATGTACATGTTAAATCTTGCCAACATCCTACACGTAGCAATCTTCAGATCCACTCATCGCTCATCGCTTGATGGAGAGCGAAAAAATATAAATGAATGTAATTTTGTGACAATTCTTAGCAATAACATTCCCGTGGCATACGAAAATTGGGNTGATTTTTTAAAAATTTTCTTGTTAGATTTCTTCTTTGTATTGTGTATTTTTTTACTTTAGTTGCTAAAGTAAGAATATTTAAATAAAAATGCCATTTATGTATTAAAATTCTTTACAAAATGGCGAATTCTAATCGCACAGCTTATTTTATCCCTCATTATATGTATATTGTTTCGTTTTACCATGTTTCCGTTTTATTGAAACTTGCTTTCAATACTCCCTAATGACTAACATATTTCTTTTTATTAGTTTTATTTAAATATTACACATGATTAAGGAGTTATTAGAGTAGAAAAATTGAATAATTAATATTAAATGCTCTATTAATTTCTCTATTATATAAAGGTTAATGGAAATAGGGAAATTTTAATTAATCCAAATAATTTGACAAACTCACTGCAGTAAAGACCACCCACTAGTTTAATGAGAAACTTATTGCAAATTCCAACGATTAAATCGTGACCATTAACCATTAGTTCGTTCTCATTATTTTAAGAATGTGGAACTAATTGATTGAACTAATTTCCTTATGGTAAAAAAATGATACTTACATGTACTGCTTCGTCATATCCTCTGTCAATTAGGTATTTAATTTTCTCTTTTATTATCGAATATGGTGTACTGTCGTATGAGTATTTTCTTCTTGCATCATCAACTGTGATAATATTGTATCGATTACTGTAAGAATCGTCATCTTCTTCACCTGGTGGAAAAACAACTGGTCCAGGATCCTTAAAATGAATTTTATTCACAGCAATTTCTGATTTTTTTTTTTTAATACCTAAACTTACGCGAATTTTTGCTAATTGATATTCATAAGGGTGTGGATTGAAATTTCTTGGCCCTAGAAAAAATTCTCTTTGATACTCCTCCACGCACCAGCAACAGAATGGCAATGATAACATACAAATTATTGTAAACATGTACCCAATCTAGAAAATAACATATATTAAGTGCAGTTGCAAGCTTGCAATCAGGTTCGGTTCAATTAAAATCCAATTAATCAACGGAGGATACATATAAAATATGAAATTAGCGGGTATGTAATTAACCCTTTTCTCACTATTAAATCAGTTTTTATTTTTAATTAAAAACGAATTGCGAAAAAAAATTGTGCAATATGCGTATGATGTCTGATGCATTTACGTGTGCGAATTTTCAAGGGAAACAATGGCGAAAATTTTGTAGATCTTTATCGAAAAGGTGATTTCCTAAGTAGGTAAATGTTAATACATAGATTCCTTTCAATCTGTAGAAAAGTATGTTTTTCCACAACTTTTAATGTAATTTTCTAGTCTAATAAACTTCTAACATTAGTACGCATTTCTATTAATGAGAAAACGTAAATCCTCAGCCCTTTTTGAATACCCCATATTATTTGACCCATCTCGCTCAAGGGACCGTTACCAATTGTTAAATTCAAACGCTTAAATCCGCAGAATGTCCAAATTGATTATAGAACAATACTCTCTATTGAATAAAAATATCAAATGATAGTTTAATTTTATTTTTTTGGTAGTCGAAAGGTGAATATTATAATGCATCTTAATTTTTTTTATCTTTGAAAAACCATCATTTTATGTATATAGGGTGATCCCCAAAAACATAGCACCCAGTATTTTTCAGCTTAGGCGAAATAAATGCTTATTTCCGTCCATTCTTTGACAGTGAAGAATTTCTTTTTTGGTATTTCCAATTGCGTAGTTCCAAATTCTAAGCGGGTTGACTTTCATCCCTTTTTAGCCCGCATCTAACATGAAAGGAAACCGAGTTAGATGTCATTTTAAAGGGCATTAAATTTCCTTTGCAACGACACTAGGTTTTCTAAATTTGAATGAGTGCTTTACAAAGAATAACGCTAGAAAATTCGAAATAGAAAACAGTTTATCAAAGGTTTCACTTTATAAAATGGTAAAGCTCTTCGCCACTAACTTCTTTACCACTAACAATAAGTCGATGAATACACAAGCCACTCTAAATGTCCTTTCCTTTCAATCCGCTATTTAAATACGTAGCATCAAAAATTATCTTAACAGAATTGGTTAATATAGAGGAGCACCATTTTGTTAAATAATAGGTGACCTTTGTGATATCGTCCATTCTCTTCGATTATGACTATCAAAGCTTTAACAGTAGTTTTCAACAAATCCAAATATATTTAACCATTTTGTAAAGATAAAAAGAATGACCTAACAATATGTTCCCTAAAAATGTCTGTCCACTTTTGTATTGATCGAAGAATCTATTGCAATATAACCAAAAATCGACATTTGAGTTGCTTCATTTCTGATAGGATTCTCAATATTCCTTTTTCTACATTGAACTGACCTCGTGTCATTAAATTTCGTCATTAGATCCAATATATAATTCTGAATTAAATATTTATCTGGATATATTGGGTTGAACAATCGAGCTGCAGCTTTGACACTATGATTATTTTTCAAGAAAAGAGAAGAGACGCCATTTCAATTCTTTTCGCAATGGTGTGGTGCATTGTCAACATTTAACAAACTAAAATCTTTGCTATGTAGTTTTGCTATTTCGGATTTTCTGAGGTTATTCCTCATAAACAATTCAAATTCAAATTTAAAAACCATTGAAAAAAAAACTTCAACTCCCTTTAAAATACTATTTGAAACCCGTTCCATTTAATATTTCAAGGTTGAATATCATCCCCGATTAGGAGCTTCAGTTACAAGATCGGAAATACCAACAAAATTTCCACCCCCAAAATAAAATCGGCTAATCCTCTTTCGTCTAAACTTAAGAATACAGAGTGGTAAATTTTCGATGGGCCACCCTATATTTTTATAACGTTACCTATAACTTTGTAGTACCAAACTGACAAAATGTCGAATATCGACTTACACAGCCTTTTCCAAGGCACCCTCTATTCATGCATTTCGGGATTTTCTTTCCACTTTACTATTTGAAATATTGGTTTATATCTTGAATCCTGGATTCTTCTCAATTCGATTCTTCAAATGTAAATGTGAGAAAGGTAACTCTTGGAATTTTTATTTAAATACATTATCTTGAATCTTGATCTTTAAAAATTTTTTCTATCCAGAACAATTACAAATAAATAAAGTGATATCTTTAAGTCAATAGAACTGAATGGAGGGAGTAAGGCTCGTTGCAGAAATATATACTCATATTTTTACACACATTAAAAATTTCTATATTTTGTTTTGAAATAAAAAAAAAATTCCATTTGATGAAAGCGAACATATGACATTCTTGAAATTAATTAAACATTTTATTGGACTCAAGGAATCATAAAATATCTATTTAATTTGTTTAAAGTATGTTTATTATTTGTAATAACTGAACCATTTGTTCCACTGACCTATTCATTTATCAATTTGGACAACAACATCGCCTTGTTGGTAAGACACTTCCTAGACATTCTTCACAGTCTGTTAATTTCCCAAATGCATTTAAGATGGTTTCGTATGTGTAAGCTGCCCTTTACTTTTTCAATTTATTACAATGAAATATTTACAAAACAATACGGCAACAGCACGTTTCTAAAATAATTAATATACGTTTCATAGTCAGTGACTTGAAGAAACTGGGCAAATCACGAGAAAATCACTTAATTGCCTGATAATTTTCGAAATTCTCATCGTCTAATGCAAAAAGTTTTAATTAGAAGCAACGAAGTTTATTAATATCAATTAGAACAAGCGTTTTAGTGTTGCAAAATATAGAAGAGTACAAGTGAGATATGTAGTATGTATGTAGTAGGTATTGCAAGGTTGTGTATACGTATATTTTATGATTATTATTTTTGTTTTTGTAACACGTGTTATTCAATGCAGGAAGTATACGATATATGAAATTTCAGTGTGTACATACGTATGAACTAGACTTCTCGGTAATTCGAGGCACAATACGTCTAAAACCTAAATAAGAAACCATCTGTAAAATTACCGATAACAAATGGTTCGCTAGCGAATTGTATATAATTATCTTTTCTCGTAGAATATCAGATTAACGGAAATTATCGGTTATGGACTTGTGATATGGTTTTTCCCTTTTACCAGTCAGTTTTTATTACACTTTTATTGGTTAAAAGTCAAGGATTCTCTAAGAAACTAATCAAAGTTGATATTTCAGTAGGTTCATTTATTATCTATTAATTACAAAAATACCATATATCTACTTTTTACATTTGAACACCATCTAACTACATTACGTGAACCCATTGTCCCAGATTAGATCAGTAACGTTCAATTTAAAAACAATCATAAATCTTTTCTTAATTATACCATCTTGATAAAAATGAAATCCTATTGTAATGCGTTCTCAATATTACATGTAATTATTAAGTTTATCTCTTTCCTAATATCCATACAGTATTTATTTATTTATGCATGAGAATGAAAATTTGCGTAATTTCACTCCTAATTACGTCAAAAACTAGCCAATTATCGATGTTAACCAAACATTATAATTAATTGCCAAATCGCCCAAAAGCACTTGAATGGTGAAAACAATGCAAACAACTTAATAAGACGGAGTAAAAATCTTACACCTAAATACTTTCGTAATATAATTATTAAACTGTTGTTCATTGTTTATTATAAGGTATATTTCCGCGTTCACTTTTCTATTGTTTTTCAAAAACAACTCCCAAGTTAATATTTACTACTTATTAAGCACTATTCCTGGTTAATAAAGACATTTCAGAACATGCAGTGATTAATTGAATTATTTAATAGTAATATTGTACAGTCTATTAAAGGCACTATTGTGAAAGTTGGATTTTTACATAGATTATTGATATTTTAATACTGTGGCGTCCATTAAATACATACAGTCAAAGCCAAAAGTATTGAATACCCTCATATTTATTATTACCCATGAAATCATTCAATATATGATTAAACAATTTCACAAAACTTTTTTTTAAACAGTTACATCGAAGGGTTAGAGACAAAAATTGATTAAATATTTATTAAAAAATCAAACAAAAGACTAATTTCTTCTAAAACTACTAGATGGAGATATTAAGAAATAAGTTGAATGAGCTCTATGACTAGAAAGAAAATTCTGACTTTTGTAATTACGAAAACAAAGAGCCAGAGAGAGAGATAAATTAGCTTTTAGACACTGAATAATTTGGAAAATATCATATGATCTGATGAACAAAGCTTTGATGTATATGTTTATTACACACTGTATTTTAGCAAAAAACAATAATCTCGAAGGATTTCCAAACGTGATATGACAGCATTTCATTCGTTATTAACATTGTATGTTTTTTGTTGATTTTGTAAGTACTTATTTGGCACACTCGATCTCACTTATATAAGGCGACAAGCACGTGAAGAGTGCCAAATAGAATAAATAGTACTAATGGTAAAACACGGGGGAGTTACCATAATGATCTGGGAATGAATGGCATTTAGTACGATTGTGCAAATTTTATTTGATTGTGAACAACATATTTATTTTGTCAAGTACATTAACCTAGAGATAACTGCAATCCTTCCTACAGATTTGTAAATCAAGGAGAAAAAGGAAAGGAAGACTATAAGAAAGATAGAGGCTAGAAATTGTATGTTTTCTGAATAGTAACAAAAAAGGGTCAAACTCGTGGGAAGGATAATAAGGACAAAAAAGGACTTCACACAGTGGTGCTTAGAGAAATATGAAAAAGTTACCAACTATTTTTTACGTTCATGAATTTAAAAACAAAATAGAAAGATAGGCAGGGACACATGCATATTATATGATTATTAGATGACTTAGAAAGAGGAATTATTATGGGAAGGTAAATCAATAATTGACTGTGGCGAAAATGTTGAAAGTTATACTACGCAGAGAGGCTAATTGGAATAGCATAGAGAATATGACCATAAAAGTTTGTAGATAAAAAAAAACTGCAAATATAGATAACATTTGATAATGGACAGAAAAACAATTATGTAAACCTTCCTTCTTCCAACCAAAGTAACCTCAAGGTCTTTTCAAGGGAGATTCGTGTAGCAGGTATAAACTACAGGAAAAGAAATTTTTTTTTATTAAATATTGCCTAATGATAATAAGGCCACAGCTGAGTTTAGCATTCAGGAGAATAATTTATTATCCCAAAACAACGTTCTCCGGATCAATATATTAACCAGTTTTCTCGACTAAAAGAAAAAAATATATTAACGTAGGTAGAATTACATTAATACCGTCCTTCACAATTCTTCTTGAAAACACGAAATTAAAGAAACTGAAGCTTTAGTAGGAAAACACTTTCCGTTAGAAAGCTGCTCAAACAATTAAGTGATTAGAGGAAAACTCCGTTGAGCTCTTTAAGTAACAATGTGCAATCCCCAGATCTAAACCAAACAGAAGTCTTATGCAGCCCATTGAAATTGCGGACTAGAAACTATTTAATAAAATTAAAAAACCATTTAAAATAAGACTTAAATGAAGAAGGAATCAACATTACATCAAATGAATGTCGTTACGGTAATACGACGAATTTTCGGACTTCTGGAGCAATAAAAGTTAAGTAGTGATCCACTAAAAACTAATTATTTTTTGTTAATGACTATTTTTTTTAAGTTACATCGCTTTGTAATAAAGGGGCTTAATATTTTTTTGTTAATAATTAGAAAAAAAAATCATTTTTTATTTTAAAAAATAACATATTTGAAATTCAATTTTTAGTTTATTTTCTCGTAATTAGTTTTTAAATTTTCTAAAGTACTTTTTAAATAGTTTTAAGCTCCCCAGTGAATAATTGCTCAATCGATCGGAAACCGTTAAAACGGTCTTCAACAAAAAAATGTTCAACGAGTCAAAGAAATTATTTATCCTAAAAAAACAGTTGAATATTGTCTCCACCATTTGATATGAGCCCGTGACTAAATATCAAATGGATTTTAACGAACCAAAGATATTTGATTAAAGAATTTCTAATAAAACAAAAGTCGCGTTACGGTTTTTTTCTCCAATTTCTATTGTGACTCGCAATTTTTTCCTTTGTGGCATTGCATAATTGAAGATGACTTCAGAAAAAGTGATAATTAATTTGTTTAATGACATTATTAATTTTTGCACAGAAATATTTTTAAGCTTTCATACTTGTTTTTTTCAACATAGAAAAATTGTTACATAAAATATTGTAATAAAAACGCTAAACGGGCTTTCTCCCCACAGAATAATAACAGATATGTATACATATTTTATACGTAGGTTGGTATGAGACAGTTACGATATACATACATAGTTATTCAAATAGATGTTACAATTCGTTAAAAAAAAATGCTTTCAAATCGTTTTAATGAACCTAAGGATTGAAAAGAAAATTAAATAAACGTGAAATGCATATTTTCCCAATTAATATTTAAAATAAACAAAAAAAATTTAATTAAAACTAACTACAAATTTGTTATGTTTATAATGAACTTCAACTACAAAAAGCCTCTCACCATGATGCCAAAAATTAATTTAATAAAAAATTTGTTACCTGTTTGAATTGATTTATTATATCCATTACGAAAAAATAAGGCTTGCAAACAATTATAATCGGTCTGAATGGCACTTAATTAAAACACACAAACATTAGTAAAACAGTGTTCCCAAAAGTTGAAAGTGAAATCTGTGTATTATCCACCCGCATAAGGTTCTATACGCCATCACGCATTTTATCAACTTATATCTATGGTCTAGCAAAGTCCCACCACCGACTCCCCGATGGTTGTTGGTTGTCTTCGAGCGTCCACTTTTAGCAAGTAATGTTTAACATTTATTTGTAATGTAATCAGTACATTAAAAATGGAACAAATTTAACTCACAATTGGGATTGCATGAAAGGAATGTAATATTTTGTAAACATTTATTTGATATCTACTCCAAAATCACATATCTCTATCTAAATTGTCTTAGTATATGATCTATAAATTAGAATTAATGACTTTGTCACTGATTGTTTAAATCCCCAAAAATAATTAAATCGGGTGACTGAAGTGGCCATTACAACAACAACAACTTAGAACTAACAAATAAAGTTTAACGGTCACTTTGTTCCAAATTGCTGCTACAAACATCCTGGAGCTTAGTAGCTGATGAAGCAATTTATATTGAAAACTAAAAGTATTAATTTGTTGATTTTTTAGTTAAAAAATTTTTAATAGGACAGTTTTTGAATATCCTCAACATTTGAGACAACTGGATCGTGTGCAATGATAAAATATTTCTTTATCAATAATTATCTCCATGAAAAACTAGACTTGAGGTAAGATGAATCTCCTCCCTGGACGCGTTCTTAAAGCCTTTTTACATCGATAATTTTTCCAACAGTCTAAAATACTAAGGCAACCACATTTTGGGATGCCAAATGTATAAGTTTGCATACTTAAAGAGGTAAGTCACATAATTCAGCAGCAGAATTCTGAATTAGCTAATTCGGTAATCACGTTTCACCATGATTATAGTTTATACCACAAAGATATTATTGCATTGTCTAAATTCAGACTTATACTTTGAACTGGTGACACATACATACTCTATATATTTTACTCGCCTGATTTATCAATTTTTTACTATAGTGTACTTTTAGCATGAAAAACTTTTATAATAATAAAAATTATATGAGAAATTTTAAAGGAATTGCAGCTACTAGATTTCATTTTAAAAAAGTGCAAGAATTAAAATATTTAAATTTCATCCGAACTTAATTACCGTGGTCCAAAGGTTTTTACACTTGACGTTCCGCTTACAACTGCGGTAAGCATCTTCAGAGGCGATGAGATAGATGTTAAAGTGACCTCTTTGACGACGCCACTGGAAAATTTCAGTTTTCATCGCATCTCAAGATGTTCGCCGCAATTACGAGCGAAACGTCAGGTGTAAAAACTTTTGGACCACGTCAATTAAGCTCGGATGAAAGGAAACTTAACGATTTTTCGAGCTATAAAAATCTACAATCTTTTACGAATTTAAATATAATTAAAAAAAAGACTTCTCCAGGCAACAATGTTTGATACTACATTTCTTCGGGGGTCCTTAACCTATGTCAATTGTTTGCGACATGCTGACCCTTAGCCCTCTATCTTGACAGCTTCTTTACACCGTTTCTAAGATTGACTCAGACAATGCTGTAAAGATGAAAAGGGAAATGTCAGCATTTCGTATACAATTGACGTAGGAGGAATCTAGAAGAGTCTTATTCTTAAACTGTAAATGTAAATTTTTTCTTTGAATTGTACATAATCTTATTTATATGATATTTTATTGCTCAATTTCCAATATTTGTATTCGTTTTATTTCCAGTTTTATTTTTTTAGGATAACGAGAATACGGAAGTTTCCACTTTAAAGTTTCTTTCATATTTCTTGCAATATTTTGACAAACATTTTTCTGACTAATTCACATAAAAAGGACAAAAAAACAACCTGTCATGAAATAAATGACAAGAAAAATTAGATATTTTACTCTTTTTTTTCTAATTTATTAGATTTTGTGTCACAATAACTACCAACTGTAACTACCTACTGCACAATTTCAAAAAAGGNTATGTGGAATTTAGAAGTATAAAACATATTTGCATAAGTTCAAAGCATTTACAAATTATGGTTCTTAATGTCAAAATTAATAATTACGTCAAGTTTTATTTCAAACAAAATATAGAGTGATAAAATTATTTTAACAAAACTTTGCTTTTTACTAATTAATATATCGAAATCTGGCATGATACGGCAAAAATCATAAAAGGCAAAAACTTATTTTTTTGAATAATTTTTCAATGTTTCATCTAAAAAAGCAAAGAGTTAATAGGAAATTATTTTCTTTGGATAAAATGCAATGTGTATTAAATATAGAAGGTAAAGGGGTAAAAGTTGTTTTAGCGCTCTAGGACACCTATATCATTAAAAATTGCACTGCCGTTGAATAACACTTTGGTCAACAGCCCATTACGCTAACCACCTGAGTTAAAAAGAGCAGAACCTAGCCAAGATTCATGTGTCTCTCGCCTCCTGGATCCAGATATTTATGTCCTAAGTGTCGCAGTATGTACTTGATTAATATCAGAATAACAGACATGAGCAGTGGTTTTCTCATCGCCTTGCAAACTCATCAGGAATGTTTATCATGTGCATGAGATATTTCATAGAGCAGTGTTCAGATGGCATGCTGGCATAGCTCTTCTGATTAATTTGAATGAGTTTCAGTATAGGATATACGTTTTGCTAGAAAGATTCTCATCGGTCTGAATTCCATTTGTTCTAGATATATGACCCGAAAGCTATTCTAGGTCTGGCTCTTGATTAAGGTTATATGTATAAATTAGTAGTAGGATAGCATTACATCTGCAAACATTTCCAAAGGCACCATATATTGGAGTACAACTCATTATCAAATACCTAAACCTTCGACCATATTCTAGTAAGCCTCAGTGTATAGCATCTTTTTCCCATGGCCCTAGTCATGTAATCTTCAACGGGCCATATTGGCAGGATATTAAAAAACACTCTATATTTAAAATTCAACAATATAGTACTTATATGGGCTACAGAAATGTAATATTAAAATCTAGGCGAGTTTTAAATGCCGAAGAAACTTTCATCCATATTCATAACATGCAATTTGCCTAAAATTAACTTTATTCAACCGAGCTTTACTTCTGACAAATTTTCTGGTTTACTGGCTCTTGGGAAACCAAACTACATACAGGCCAACTTTCCTATCAGAGAGGCTCTTTCATAAATATTTCGAGAAGGCATACGTGCGAATATTAAAATTAGAAACTGAAAGATAATTACACACGTAGCAAAAATTTGTAGGTAGAAGAGGTTATTTTTTTATTTTATTTTTTTACTAATCACTATATTTAATGCAATATTTGGCCATAATACGTTTTAATAATAGTGAAATTTTAGGTTCAGAATAGTTTTTTTTTAATAGTAGATCCATTGTTCACTTGAAAATTACTTCATACAGATTTTCGTAGTAACATCGTAAAAATAGTTCACGGATTTCATCAGTTCAGTAGTTTTTAGTGAACAAAGTTATTCTTTATTTTTATTTTCAATGTGCTGAGAAGTACCTCTTGAACTCACTAAAATTGGACATTCTGTATGAACTAAAAAAGAAAAAATATCCCAAAAGAACTTTTCGATATTCAAGCAACACCAAAAATTGGCATTTTCCTTTATAAATAATATTTTACGTTTTATAAAATATTCAGTCCAAACGCGCTCCGCATCGTTTTGTCAAAATCAGACGGGGCATTGTGGGTTTGCGGTTTTTCAACGATGAAGAATAAGACGTGAACATGTTGGGCATTTATTTAAATTGTTTGGATGCCTTCGAGTCTCAAGGGCTCCGCGTGTGGAACCTAAATATTTTTATTGTGAGCACGTCACTGTTACGATTCGTTTCACGACGAATTTTTATTTCCTCTTTGAGATGTGAGTCATATAGAAGTATTTTATTCGAATGCGAAAGTTAAGAAAATGTGTTATTTTTCAATATACAACTGACAATTTTTCATAAATTTCAATGTTAAATCTGTACAAATTGGCGAATGCAAATAATAAACTTTCAAGAATGCGAATTTCTATGATTTTTTAAAAATTTTCTTGTTAGATTTCTTCTTTGTATTGTGTATTTTTTTACTTTAGTTGCTAAAGTAAGAATATTTAAATAAAAATGCCATTTATGTATTAAAATTCTTTACAAAATGGCGAATTCTAATCGCACAGCTTATTTTATCCCTCATTATATGTATATTGTTTCGTTTTACCATGTTTCCGTTTTATTGAAACTTGCTTTCAATACTCCCTAATGACTAACATATTTCTTTTTATTAGTTTTATTTAAATATTACACATGATTAAGGAGTTATTAGAGTAGAAAAATTGAATAATTAATATTAAATGCTCTATTAATTTCTCTATTATATAAAGGTTAATGGAAATAGGGAAATTTTAATTAATCCAAATAATTTGACAAACTCACTGCAGTAAAGACCACCCACTAGTTTAATGAGAAACTTATTGCAAATTCCAACGATTAAATCGTGACCATTAACCATTAGTTCGTTCTCATTATTTTAAGAATGTGGAACTAATTGATTGAACTAATTTCCTTATGGTAAAAAAATGATACTTACATGTACTGCTTCGTCATATCCTCTGTCAATTAGGTATTTAATTTTCTCTTTTATTATCGAATATGGTGTACTGTCGTATGAGTATTTTCTTCTTGCATCATCAACTGTGATAATATTGTATCGATTACTGTAAGAATCGTCATCTTCTTCACCTGGTGGAAAAACAACTGGTCCAGGATCCTTAAAATGAATTTTATTCACAGCAATTTCTGATTTTTTTAATTACCTAAACTTACGCGAATTTTTGCTAATTGATATTCATAAGGGTGTGGATTGAAATTTCTTGGCCCTAGAAAAAATTCTCTTTGATACTCCTCCACGCACCAGCAACAGAATGGCAATGATAACATACAAATTATTGTAAACATGTACCCAATCTAGAAAATAACATATATTAAGTGCAGTTGCAAGCTTGCAATCAGGTTCGGTTCAATTAAAATCCAATTAATCAACGGAGGATACATATAAAATATGAAATTAGCGGGTATGTAATTAACCCTTTTCTCACTATTAAATCAGTTTTTATTTTTAATTAAAAACGAATTGCGAAAAAAAATTGTGCAATATGCGTATGATGTCTGATGCATTTACGTGTGCGAATTTTCAAGGGAAACAATGGCGAAAATTTTGTAGATCTTTATCGAAAAGGTGATTTCCTAAGTAGGTAAATGTTAATACATAGATTCCTTTCAATCTGTAGAAAAGTATGTTTTTCCACAACTTTTAATGTAATTTTCTAGTCTAATAAACTTCTAACATTAGTACGCATTTCTATTAATGAGAAAACGTAAATCCTCAGCCCTTTTTGAATACCCCATATTATTTGACCCATCTCGCTCAAGGGACCGTTACCAATTGTTAAATTCAAACGCTTAAATCCGCAGAATGTCCAAATTGATTATAGAACAATACTCTCTATTGAATAAAAATATCAAATGATAGTTTAATTTTATTTTTTTGGTAGTCGAAAGGTGAATATTATAATGCATCTTAATTTTTTTTATCTTTGAAAAACCATCATTTTATGTATATAGGGTGATCCCCAAAAACATAGCACCCAGTATTTTTCAGCTTAGGCGAAATAAATGCTTATTTCCGTCCATTCTTTGACAGTGAAGAATTTCTTTTTTGGTATTTCCAATTGCGTAGTTCCAAATTCTAAGCGGGTTGACTTTCATCCCTTTTTAGCCCGCATCTAACATGAAAGGAAACCGAGTTAGATGTCATTTTAAAGGGCATTAAATTTCCTTTGCAACGACACTAGGTTTTCTAAATTTGAATGAGTGCTTTACAAAGAATAACGCTAGAAAATTCGAAATAGAAAACAGTTTATCAAAGGTTTCACTTTATAAAATGGTAAAGCTCTTCGCCACTAACTTCTTTACCACTAACAATAAGTCGATGAATACACAAGCCACTCTAAATGTCCTTTCCTTTCAATCCGCTATTTAAATACGTAGCATCAAAAATTATCTTAACAGAATTGGTTAATATAGAGGAGCACCATTTTGTTAAATAATAGGTGACCTTTGTGATATCGTCCATTCTCTTCGATTATGACTATCAAAGCTTTAACAGTAGTTTTCAACAAATCCAAATATATTTAACCATTTTGTAAAGATAAAAAGAATGACCTAACAATATGTTCCCTAAAAATGTCTGTCCACTTTTGTATTGATCGAAGAATCTATTGCAATATAACCAAAAATCGACATTTGAGTTGCTTCATTTCTGATAGGATTCTCAATATTCCTTTTTCTACATTGAACTGACCTCGTGTCATTAAATTTCGTCATTAGATCCAATATATAATTCTGAATTAAATATTTATCTGGATATATTGGGTTGAACAATCGAGCTGCAGCTTTGACACTATGATTATTTTTCAAGAAAAGAGAAGAGACGCCATTTCAATTCTTTTCGCAATGGTGTGGTGCATTGTCAACATTTAACAAACTAAAATCTTTGCTATGTAGTTTTGCTATTTCGGATTTTCTGAGGTTATTCCTCATAAACAATTCAAATTCAAATTTAAAAACCATTGAAAAAAAAACTTCAACTCCCTTTAAAATACTATTTGAAACCCGTTCCATTTAATATTTCAAGGTTGAATATCATCCCCGATTAGGAGCTTCAGTTACAAGATCGGAAATACCAACAAAATTTCCACCCCCAAAATAAAATCGGCTAATCCTCTTTCGTCTAAACTTAAGAATACAGAGTGGTAAATTTTCGATGGGCCACCCTATATTTTTATAACGTTACCTATAACTTTGTAGTACCAAACTGACAAAATGTCGAATATCGACTTACACAGCCTTTTCCAAGGCACCCTCTATTCATGCATTTCGGGATTTTCTTTCCACTTTACTATTTGAAATATTGGTTTATATCTTGAATCCTGGATTCTTCTCAATTCGATTCTTCAAATGTAAATGTGAGAAAGGTAACTCTTGGAATTTTTATTTAAATACATTATCTTGAATCTTGATCTTTAAAAATTTTTTCTATCCAGAACAATTACAAATAAATAAAGTGATATCTTTAAGTCAATAGAACTGAATGGAGGGAGTAAGGCTCGTTGCAGAAATATATACTCATATTTTTACACACATTAAAAATTTCTATATTTTGTTTTGAAATAAAAAAAAATTCCATTTGATGAAAGCGAACATATGACATTCTTGAAATTAATTAAACATTTTATTGGACTCAAGGAATCATAAAATATCTATTTAATTTGTTTAAAGTATGTTTATTATTTGTAATAACTGAACCATTTGTTCCACTGACCTATTCATTTATCAATTTGGACAACAACATCGCCTTGTTGGTAAGACACTTCCTAGACATTCTTCACAGTCTGTTAATTTCCCAAATGCATTTAAGATGGTTTCGTATGTGTAAGCTGCCCTTTACTTTTTCAATTTATTACAATGAAATATTTACAAAACAATACGGCAACAGCACGTTTCTAAAATAATTAATATACGTTTCATAGTCAGTGACTTGAAGAAACTGGGCAAATCACGAGAAAATCACTTAATTGCCTGATAATTTTCGAAATTCTCATCGTCTAATGCAAAAAGTTTTAATTAGAAGCAACGAAGTTTATTAATATCAATTAGAACAAGCGTTTTAGTGTTGCAAAATATAGAAGAGTACAAGTGAGATATGTAGTATGTATGTAGTAGGTATTGCAAGGTTGTGTATACGTATATTTTATGATTATTATTTTTGTTTTTGTAACACGTGTTATTCAATGCAGGAAGTATACGATATATGAAATTTCAGTGTGTACATACGTATGAACTAGACTTCTCGGTAATTCGAGGCACAATACGTCTAAAACCTAAATAAGAAACCATCTGTAAAATTACCGATAACAAATGGTTCGCTAGCGAATTGTATATAATTATCTTTTCTCGTAGAATATCAGATTAACGGAAATTATCGGTTATGGACTTGTGATATGGTTTTTCCCTTTTACCAGTCAGTTTTTATTACACTTTTATTGGTTAAAAGTCAAGGATTCTCTAAGAAACTAATCAAAGTTGATATTTCAGTAGGTTCATTTATTATCTATTAATTACAAAAATACCATATATCTACTTTTTACATTTGAACACCATCTAACTACATTACGTGAACCCATTGTCCCAGATTAGATCAGTAACGTTCAATTTAAAAACAATCATAAATCTTTTCTTAATTATACCATCTTGATAAAAATGAAATCCTATTGTAATGCGTTCTCAATATTACATGTAATTATTAAGTTTATCTCTTTCCTAATATCCATACAGTATTTATTTATTTATGCATGAGAATGAAAATTTGCGTAATTTCACTCCTAATTACGTCAAAAACTAGCCAATTATCGATGTTAACCAAACATTATAATTAATTGCCAAATCGCCCAAAAGCACTTGAATGGTGAAAACAATGCAAACAACTTAATAAGACGGAGTAAAAATCTTACACCTAAATACTTTCGTAATATAATTATTAAACTGTTGTTCATTGTTTATTATAAGGTATATTTCCGCGTTCACTTTTCTATTGTTTTTCAAAAACAACTCCCAAGTTAATATTTACTACTTATTANTACCAAATATTAAAAAAAAAAAAAATTCTTTGTCACCCCGTATCTCGAAAGGTATTTTGCCTGATTGCAAAAGTGTAAATAACTTTTCGATTCGGTTTAATTTCATAATTAACACCCCACTGCCCGTGTGCGCGAATATCGAAACAGCCTGTATATCTATTTGTTCCTACAAGATGAATGAAGGAATTATTTTATTTGTAATCATAGTACAATTAAAAATGAAAATATTTTAAAATAAATATTTGATAGATAATTAGTATTATTTATATTTTAACTATGAAACAAAGAAATTTTAAAGAAAGGATATAAAATTTGTTCTACATTAGAATATCCTAATAAGGAACCTTAATACTCTATTACATAGGAACATAATATTGCTGGATAATTTGAGAATTATTAGGTTGAATATTCATAATTTGAGCACTATGAACAGGAATTTGTACCAATTGAGATTGACTTAAGCTTTGATCCACTTCACTGCTCATAACTGGAGTTAATTCTGTTAGAGTTTGAGTTGTGGAGTCGAAAACCATTTGATGAATGTACATAAGATTGTCATTAGCTTTAGTTATATGATTTCCTTGAGTCACCGGAAAACCATAATTGACTTCTATTTTTTGACGGGAATACTGACATGAGTCTGTAAAGAAAACTTACATGTATTCAATGGAAAAATATTTTAAATAAACATACTAATATAATCTTGAGTTTTCTGGTTCTCATCAGCAACTCTTTGCATTGCCGACGACTGTTTCTCATCTTTATCAATATATTCTGCTTTTAATGAGGCCTTTTCAACAACTTTGGATACAAGTCGCAACATCTTTTCAGGAGATATTGCTGGCGGTTTTGGAACTTCATCTAGGGGGTTACAAGAATGCGTATAGAATGTAAAGTTCTTACTTGTGTCTACTTCATGTAAATGTTGAAAATTTAACTGAAAATATAACAAAAAGATTGATTATTTAAATTTAAATCTTATAAATGTCATTTACCTTCACAAGTACGTTTAAGCCCAATCTCAAATATCTGTTGGAATTATTTTTTCTGCAGTTACATTTCCTAATACTTTAACATCTAATGTTGCTCGACATCTTCGAGGATCAAATAACAGTTTTTTATCCACCTCCTTCGTCTGGTAAGGCCAGCATTGGTATTGTTTTCTAAATTTTACATGTCGTCCAGTATTTGACGATTTATGCACCCAAATTGTATTTGTAACATTTGAAAATTGTTCCACATATTCGTCACAATATTTATTATAATTTTCATCTTTTATAAATATTTGTGTTCGATATTTTACTTCTAAATATTTGTTTTCACTCCATTTCACGTCCGTTATTGAAAATTTGCGCTTTAAAAATAATAAAACTGTATTAAAATCTACTTTTGCCTTCTCTTCAGCCATCATTACGTTCAACTTGATATAGTATTGTAGGTATAGAAAAAAAACATTCCAGATATCTTAAAATGTCATCCTTACGGTTAAATGATATAAGAACTATAATGGAAATGATAAAAAGAATTCTAAACAGCTGTTTTTAACAGTCTGAGATAGTAGCAGACTGGTTTAGCACTAAAAGTGACTTAATTTACATCACCCACACAACAGTTTCATTAAGTTAAGAGCCAATTTTTCATATTTTACATATAGTTATGGCCAAAATAAAACAATTTAAAAAAAAACGACTTTGTCAGTTTCGTAAAAATTTTAAATTTTATGAAAACAATGTTTTTTTGTATTTAATTTCGCAAATATTTATTGAACAAACCCACCTAATATAAGTTAGCTCCGAAAACTGTACTAGTTACGACATACGACAGCTAAGAAGCGTCATCATCTGAACATCATAATGTCACTTAACTGTCAAAGTCAACTTTGGTAAATTTGAGGTTAGTTTTAGTTTTTTTTCATTAGTGATAAGTACAAATCAAATGAAAATTCCAAGTTTCTTTAAAAGTATATTTTTTGGTATACCAATTGGGATCACATTTGTCGATTCTGTGGGCTACATTGCACGTGTAGATGGGATTTCTATGCAACCTGCTTTAAATCCAGATAAGAAAACTCCAGATTACGTATTCTTAAATAGATTGGCCGTTCGATCTTATGAAATTAAAAGAGGTGATATTGTTTCTTTAATATCACCGAAAAATCCTAGTCAAAAGATTATTAAAAGAGTTGTAGGGATCCAAGGTAACCTAATTCTTTAAGCCTTGACTATTGATACAATAAATTTCAAAATTTCAGGTGACATAATTAAGACTCTTAGTTATAAAGAGAACATAGTGCAAATTCCAGAGGGTCACTTCTGGATTGAAGGTGACCATACAGGACATTCTATGGATTCAAATAATTTTGGTCCAGTTTCCTTGGGTCTCGTTACAGCTAAAGCTTGTTGCATAGTGTGGCCGCCTTCTAGGTGGCAATTTATTGAAAATTTCTTGCCTGCATCGCGAATACCGTTAAACAGAAATCCAAGAAGATTTGCAAAGAATACTTAAGTATGAGGGCCATATCTTTAGTCAAAAAAATAGAATTTGAATTTACTGGTAATGTAGCCAGAAATGCCTTAACATTAGGAGATGTAGATAACGATGGACACAATGAACTTGTTATTGGCAACGACCTAGGAGAAGTTACTATTTTTAAGGTTCTTTTTTTACAAATATCAATGCTAAATTTTTAAATACACGTAACTGTTTAGGAAAGAGACAAAATTCAAGTTATATCAGACTTGGGCTTTATAACTTGTGTATCAATAGGAGATATTTGTAATGAAGGAAAAAATAGTTTAGTTATTGTAACTTCTGATGGATGGTGTTATATTTACGAAGTTCCATATGAAATATCTGATACAAGTGTTGAAGAAGATACCGCTATTGATTGTAACGTTAAAGAGATGGCGGATGAGGTAGTATAAATAATCAACTTTTCAAGATTTCAGCAATAATAACTAGTTAAAAATATTTTCAAATAGGTCGATGGTCAAGGTCAGTCTTCTTCTAACGTCCCTACTAGTACAACTACTGAAACACACAGTAGCAGTGAGTCAACTTTCGGTCAGAAAAAAAGTGCCTTAAAAAAGATATAGACCAGAAAAATCCACTGGTATGTGTTCATACGCAACGAATCCCCACTAATGCTAAGGTAAATAAATCAAGATTAAATTTATTAAAAATGTGAAACATTGATATTTTTTTAGAATATGATTTTAGGAGATGTAGATGGAGATGGACAAATTGAAATGGTCTTGGGCCTAACAGACAGAGTAGTTAGATCATACAGATTTGTAAAGGAACCGATTATTACTTCCAGAGAACAAGTTTTAGGTACATTTTTTTAAATGTATAAAAAAATCAAAATTTTACCAAAAAAAAACTGGTTTATCTAGGTTCATTAGTAGCCTTAAATAAGTGGGAATGTGCCAAACAAATTGGATCAATAACTCTGCATAGATCTCTAGATAATCAACCTTCAATTCTTGTGTCTCAGCCTGGAGGCACTTTTATGAGAATTAAATGTCAAACTGACGAACCTGACGAAGACAATCTTAGCATCAGCAATGGGTATATTCGATAATCTATGTTTTTGTGCATTTTGATTTATTTTTTTTTATTTTATAGTTCAAATTCTGAAGCATTTCCCGGTTCAATTGACTATCAGTTTTTAGGAATTTCGAGGATGCGTAATCAAAATATTTCCACAGAAATTATAGGGGATTTAATGCAATCCAATGACATTGAGCAAGAAGACCAGAACAGATATAAAAATCGTCCATATGCGGTTGCTACACTTGATGGTACTATTATGTTAGTTCAAGATGAAGTAATATTATGGTAAAAACAAATTGTTTCCAAATATTTCATACTGAAATCGTTATGGATTCCACAGGGCTATAGCCGTAGATCATCAAATATTTGCTTTGACTAAACTGGATGTCACTGGTAATGGATCTGACGATATAGTAGTATGTTCTTGGGACGGTCAAACATATATATTGGATCAGGAAAAGAATTCTGTTCGATTTCATCTTGAGGAACCTGTTAGAGCTTTTCATAGCGGATGGTATACATTAAATGTAAATCAAGCACCGGTAACAGCTTTAGTTTATGTTACATTTAAAAATCGTGTAAGTTTTTAATATTTAATTATTTCACAGTTAAAGTGTTTGTTTGTTTAGGTAATAATTTATTACGATATTCCTTTGAAACACTTGATCTGCAAGAAATTCGAACCGGATTTAGTAGAATTGAGTAAACTTTTTGTAGATAAAAATACTGATTCTGAGCAAGCTATTGAATGTATGAGAAGACTGGATAAGAAAAGTAAAAAGAATTTGGTTGAATATTTATTATATGAAGCTAGTTGCTGATGTTATTTTGGTTTTATACTGCCTTTATTGTATATAAAAAATGTCCAATTATATCTTTAATTATTACGATTTCGAAAATTGTGCCATTTTATTTGTTTCTTGAAAAAATGGTGAAACACACTTTTCAACCATTTAATTTATTTTTGGCGTAAGAAAAAAAATAACGATATACGGGTAAAACAATGTTTTTATATATTATTTAATGTTTTTATAAATTATTTAATATTTTTATATATTAATTACATCCTTCTAGGCCGATTCCTGCATCTTTTCAAATAGTTGTTTGGAGCTAGTGTACATTCATTTCTGAATTTTTATATTAATTAGAAGGAACCAAATCAGACAACTAAGATGCATGAGGCCCCATTTTAAAGTCCAATTTTTTGATTTTTGGATTCTCAATTACACCTTTATGGCCTGGTATATTCTTAAGCAAACCTATTATTTTTGCGAATTCCAGTCTTTTCTATTAAATAATATAGTGCATCTATTCAAATATTTTTATTTCTTACCGTTATTAAGATAACCAAAATAATGACATAAGTCTTCCCAAATACGATAGATTATAAGTTTTCCGATTGATGGAAGTACATACCTATCAACTTATGAACTGGTTCACCTTTCACTCTTGACTGCTTGAAGTATTGTTTTATTACGAGAGTATAACGATGGATTCAACGATGGATTAGAATTAAAATTAGTTTGTTTTGTCAAATAATTTGCTTGAACTTTCCATAGCACTTTAGATGTCCTACAAATTTAAAGTTCATTTATGGAAGAGTGTACACAGATGAAGTTCAAGAAAATTTTCCTTGAAAATCTTAAGTCTCATTTAAGCCTTAGTGCGTACGCGGAAATTCATGCACAGATGAATATGACATTTTCAATTCATAGAGAGAATACATCCTACTCAAAGTTGTATAGGTGTGGATAGGACTTAATAGAACAAACCGGAACCTTTTCAAGCCATACTCCTACCTTCATAATTTCAACAAATATTTTAAAGTTCTGGAAGTTGGGAGATAATTTGATTGTGTCTGGCTATTAGGTAAAGCTAAAGGGGGAGGTTTCTTTTTATCAAAAAAGTTGTAAAAACAAACAAATGAAGAAACATAGCTGGTAAATTTCAAGTATAAAGGTTGGTAACTTTAGTACCTTTCTTTGGAGTTAACCTAAAATTAAGACACCTCGTTATATTAATAAGTTTTTATCCTTTTGATTGCACATTAAAGAATCTTAATTACCGAAAAGACGGGAAACTAAATTGACAATAAAATATAAAATATACGAATCAAAATTCCTTATAGGCCGTAAAATACAATAAGATAATAAGAGATCAACTAATTGTAAGTATATATCGACATTTATAAATCTCAGATAATGTTTGAGTTTATCCAAGCGTCGTTTCATCTACTAAAATCTACCATTTGTCCATACGAATTTACTTCCATTTGAAACAATTTTCTTTATGCTCATTTTATAAATACATAGTTTGAAACGTAAATTCATACGTACAATTTTTCATAATTCGACTAAAATTTAATGATCACCCACTGATTGAAATCTAAAGGATATGTACAGAGATGTCTATCAAAATTAGAAAAGATATTTTTTTTTTTCGATGATCGTTGGCACAATAATACAAAATTTAAGTTGTAGAAGTTCAACGCTTATTAAATTCGTGGAGATTATTGTTATTTGGTCAATAATTTTACTACTTTCCTTATAGAAAACTATAGTTTACAAGTTTTATATACAATAATATACATAAAAAACATAAGGGTTATACAAAACGTAAGGAAAACTCTATCGCCAATAGAGGGTAACTTAAAAAAATAATAGGAAAGTATTTGGCAACGTAAAGACTAAAATTAAAAATATTGATATGGCATACATTTTTTTTTTACAGTTAAACTTAATTTTTTTAAGGCTTTAGCGAAATAATGCTTGAAAAAATAGTTTTTTTTTTCAAAAACATTAAAAACCCAAACGAAAAAAAATTTAAAATATTTCACTAATACCCGATTTAACTATGTACTATTTTACAGCACGCAATGAATGTTTAGTGTACATTACGTACATCTTCAGTGTTCTCATTTTCTTTCCCATCCAGAATATAATCTTGCAGATTCATCACTCCACGCCTTGTTCCAATTTGCAGCTTCCGCTGCTCCATTTTCCTGTAAAATTGGAAACAATTGAAAACAGGCCACTTTTTAAACGAAAACAGAGAAATTGATACAGAAATGTTCAGCTATTCATTTGCGTAGATAAAGAATACGTAGTTCTTTTCTAATCATAAAATGTCATTCTTGCAAAGTGTAGGTCACATTTTTATTTAGTTGAGATAGCAAGTCATCAAAAATAAATGAAATATGGTAAAAAGAAAATTGTTTCTATATACAGGGTAACTCAAACTTAATCTATTACCAAATTGTATCCGCACGTTGTACTTTGTTGCCATTTAAAAAACAAATGATAAATGGAAAAAATTGTTTTTTGATATTTAAAGTGTGCATCAAAAAAAAAATACTAACCAAAATGAAAAACAAGTATTTTTCCCTATGATACTGATCTGAAACTGTTCTTAATATGTATACCTCAGTGGCGTAGCTTAACACAAAAAAAAACATTTTTTTTTAAATGACACATTTTTGAAAAATGTAACAAAAAGTTTATTACAACATGGATCGAAAAATGCTTCCTAAGTAACAACACTTTCCAGCTTGATACGCCCCTGATAAAATTTTGAAAATATTTTCTACAATAAACATCCACCTTATTACGTTTAGTTAGGATACTAAATTTCCTAAACTTATATCCCCCTTTTTTGTAGATATTTAGAAAATGCACTTTTATACACTTAAAAAGCATTTTTTGACCCATGTTGTAATAAACTTTGTGTTCTATTTTTAAACGTACAACATGCTAGCAACATTTTGCAGATTCAGTTTCCGCCACCTTTTATAATTCTAACTGCTCTTTTTTCAATATGTAATCATTAAAAGAATATTTAATATCAATAAATAATCACGACCCTATTGAAAATGGAGTTCGATTTTCGCAGAAATGTCTCAATTTTTCTGAAACACTTACCGGTGTTACTGGAAATTGAGTATGGTTCACACTACCACTGGCGTTAATGTAATCCGCATTGCTATAACAATAGTTATTGTAAGGAACGCACGAGTTTGTTGACATAATGCTCCCTTGGGATGATCCGTACCATCTTGACTGCTCCAATGGGAAATCTATAGTGGCAGGAGACCATAGAGGAGCAGCCCCAGTATTGTTCGAATACGTAGACGAAGCCACCTGGAAAAATACAAATACGTATGAGTATATTATGAAAAGTTATTAATTAATAACATGATCAATTACCGTTGGAGTAGTAGTGCTATCACATGTGGCCAAAAGTTGCGGTTTCACGTAATTCGGACTTTCTCTCAAATGCGTTGGATGTATCGATGGAGAACTGGCCGAAGAACTGTAAACAAAACGAAATATTGGAATTTGTTAAAAAAATGATCCAATAAAAACAAGTTGGAGTAAAGTACTTTCTATAAAACCTCGTCTGGTACCTTGTACTGGTGTTATTGCTAGTACTGCTAACAGAAACTGGAGGAGTGGTGGGTGAAGTTTTTGCAACCACGTTTGCAGCTGTTGGTTTCGATTTGATCCTGGACACTGGTTTATCTGGATTGTTGTTTTGATTGTTATGTTGAGATCCCTGTTTTTGGATTTGACGACATTTCGCCCGGCGGTTTTTAAACCATACCTAAATAAACACGTGGTTAGATTTATTGCTTAACCTCTATGTGTGTATTGCATAATAAAATGTATGCGGAATCATAAGTAAAGCCACATAATGGGCAAGATTGTAGACTTTTTCATTGTGTATACTGAAGAGATAATAAAATGATTATTACTGTTATTAATATTTTACTCGGTTGTCTTATTTCCAATAGAGTTGTAAATCTCAAACGAATTGAAAAATCAAGATACTGTATATTGCCTTCATAAGGAAAAGTGCGGTATCGACACTAAATCTAATTAGGAAATAATAGAACATTTCTAATGATTTTTGTAGAAAAATGTTTTAGACACGGCCAGAGACACGTTTAAATCACGAGAGTGGAAGTAGACGTATACGTTATACGACTTTTCTATTTAACCATTAGAATAAACAATTTATTTTGAGTCTAAAAATATAAAAATGTCAATTTAAAATTTTTTGGTAGATGCTGCACTTTTCCTTAGGAGGGCAGTATAGTAAAATGCAATTTTCGAAATTAAATCGCTGGATTTTAAAAAATGTCAAAAAATATGAAATATGACGTATTAAGATTTAAGGGAGCTGATTCGTGGAAATGTTTTTAGGCGGAGCTTTCTTGAACACAATATAGCAACACTGCCACGCGGAAATGTCGTTAATACGACTGGTATTTCATTTTATCGATCTATCGACTTCTTATAATATATTAGGGTCCACATTCGATTCTAAAGTATGATTAAATTGATAGTTACTGAAAAACATTTCCCTGCTCATGCAAAAATTTTCGTTGCATTGAAATTTGACATGATTATAGATTTTTTTTAAATTAATCTATACAGAAATATTTTTATATGTCTAGTGTTGTGTTTATATTATCATTATTGCTAGCTTGAAATTTTTGTCAAATAATCGTCGTCTGCGATTGGTTAGACTTTAAATTGTTATACATATAACAATAATTAATTATTATTAAAAAAAAAAACGTATTGAATAATTTTTTCAGTCGCCCATAACTTTTTAAAATATGAGTGAACAAGCCCATTGCCAAGTAAATTTAGTCTGGTACTGCCCTTTTGAAGGGGTTGCACTCCCTAAGAAAAACTAGATTGTATAGTATATTCGGTACCCTTTTAGTATGTGAAAAATCTAACGTACGAACGTGTGTCGACAATAAAAACCTTAAAATGGAGCAGCGAAGTGCACAATAATAAATCAGCGGGGAAAGAAAAGGCAACGTTTACGAAACTATTAATTTCACAGCCATCAGTTCTTGACTTATTAGCCTCCCAGTGTTATGACCAGGCACGTTTCGCCCACAAGCCATTGTGGCCCTCGTACAACACACCGGCACCCTCTTACATTCTAGGCGTGTACAAAAATAAGCACCCGGGGGCACATTGAGGCCGGTCTTGTTACTTTTAATCAGATAGAAGTCGATGATTATGTAATGAGTTCATTTATGGCTTTGATAATGATGTTTCTCGGTTTTTCAAAATATATTTATGTATTTCTTCAATTTTACGATAGAATTCTTCATTTTTTTTTCGCAATGTGCCAAAAGCACGTCGTAATATGGATATTCAAAGGATTTTATTGGAAATTATGAATGGAAATATTTAAAAAAAACTTACAGTATTGAATTTGTAAGTTGTATTGGTGAATTTGATTGTTCAGGCTACTCCGTATGACATTTTATTGGTTAAATACCTTACATTTTAAAATGACAATTGCGAAAATTCTTACTTACAACCGCTCAGATTAATATTTATTCATGTTTATGTCGAAGCAGATGTAGGTGTAAGAAATTTATCTTAATAAAATGTGAATTTAATTATGCGAATCTACAGAGTTAAGCTGTTAAAAACTGTCTACTTTAATGCAATCAATTTTTTGTTTCTTTATTCTTCGATTTTGTTTTCTTCCCTCTTAGTTGTTGCTTGAAACTATCGAATAACCATCAACAACATCTGAGTAGTTTCTTCCATTAAAAGATAATCAGCTTTTTAAATTTACAAACTATTGACAGAATCCCGTTTTGTGCACACGCGGTTATTTCAATTGGGAATTTATTATATTTATTTAGTCGTGTAAAATTCCTTTAAAATTCGAATATTTTACGTTCGACGCCTTTAAATAAGCAAGGATAGGTACGTCTTTCAATAGAAACCCCTAGGAATGCTTTCATCTAGCATTCTCAATAGCGTTCTCATTTTCAACAGTTGTACGAATTCCTTTTGTAACATTGTCGCACGACATACCGTCTATTGATTTTTAGTTAGAATTTGATACTTTTGTATTCGATAGCTAATATCTGATATTATAAACAACCCATTCGAGATGATTATTTTGTTAACACAAATATATTTACACTTACCTGGACTCGACTTTCCGGAAGGTTAATCTTTATTGCCACCTCTTCTCGCATAAAAATATCCGGATATCTAGTTTTCGAAAATAACGCTTCCAAAATGTCCAACTGGGCTCGAGTGAAGGTTGTTCTTTCTCGTCTTTGTTTCCTTTGATTGCCTAAATTGAAATATGTTAGTTATGAAATCAATATATCTCATGACTAATCTCCAGTCAGAATTTAATTTCAACCTTGTATTTGCAACTGTAATCCTATTCATGTAATGATAGAAGCCAAAAAAAGTGATTGATTAAGTTTCTTGATTATTCAGGAAGAGAAATTACTGTTTGAAAAAATAATTAAAATCTATCGAAATATGGGGTAACCGTAATATAGGGCAGTAACCGTGTCTCAGTTTGAATTTTAAAACGATTTTTTAAATTTCTTGTATCTTTTACTCTTTTAACACGTTCGCTGCCTCTATGAAAATGTAAAATGTGCTGCCCTTGTGCCAAATTCGCTTTTATTGGGAATCAGTTTCTATTGTAAATACAGGTATTTGTGAGCCACACATTGTGTCTCAATAAGTAGAATGATGTTAGGGCGTGAGGTACAGTATATGTACCTCAGAGCACCAAGTAACAATTTAGGTAAGGTACACACGTCCTACCTCACGGCAGCGAACGTGTTAAACTGGACATAAATTGGATATTTTACAGGGTGGCCCTACGAAAAGATCACATCTATATTTATAGCTATCCTCGTAGATTTTAGCGTTCCTAGTATTTTTAATTGTGTAGTTCCAATGCTAATTTTATTAATATTATACCAGTGACATTGACTGAATATTTTGTTTGGATCATTCTGTGCCATGAAATTTCGATAAAATAGATGCCACCCAAGAAATCTAAATTGATTTGTCTGAAATTTTTTTCCAAAATCTACGACAAAAGTCTAATGGGGTGCAACCTTTTCCTAAGTCCCTCCGTGTTTTCATTATGTACGAAAGTCGTTCAATTGAAATCAATCTATGGTCAGGTCAGTATTGTAAGCAACCATAAGCAACGATTATTATGTGGTCAGGGTGTGTTATTTAAATATATGTACGCTGAGAGTTGGCAACCATTGCAAACTCTCAATTTATACGTGAATGCGCGAATAGTAATGGTAAATATATACATATTACATATACAACTGTAAAGGAAGATTTAAAGACGAAATAAAAGGGACAGCAACCGCAATCGAGTGCTAATGAGTATTGTAAAACATATACATAACTATACATATGTAGTTATACTATATGTATATGAATATAAGACGTGTACAAGGAATGTGTAGAATAATTAGAGAAAATAATTGAATTTGAATATGTATGATTTCTCAAAATGTTGCTTTGACGATAGGAATTGTACATAAACCAAAAAACACATACACTAAGTTTTTCCATAAAAGCTATTGCGTGAGTCTCAAAAATGTCTACGTATAAAGTAGTTAATTATAGTAAAGTATTATTTATATTAGTTTTCCCTATAACGCCTATAGAATAATTTTCGATGGATATCATACCCAGTGAGTGACATCAAGTGTCGGCAACGTTACCGAGTTGCAACAATTGCAGTCGAAACTACTGAAGTAATATATTGTTTTATTTTTCGTATAATTGAAAAAAATGACATAATTTTGTCTAAGAAAACAAAAATTAAAAAATAAAATCATTAAAAAAAATTATTGCTCATAGAAAAGCGTTATAATAAGATATTCTCAAACGTGAGATAATTTTCAGTAATAGAACCACTAAGGAAGCTCATTCATAAATGAAGACTTGAAATATGGTAAAAACCGGGCTAGGTTCCAAAAATTCCAGTATTGTTTTTATATCTGAAAGCAAGGCTAAATGCCATTGTCGACAACCTACAAAGTGCGCTAAACTCCAGCTTCATTAGGAATATTTTAAATAATATTCTAAAAGAAAAATATCCTATAAAGTCCTGTGGAGTATGTCATTAAAAATGTCAATTTTCTTAAAATATTGATTTTGGTACTTAGCACTGTTTTTATTTTAACTCTTCAAATTTTCGTTTTTGAGAGAGCGATATACTGCTAAAAATTTGACATCCAGTCCTGTGTTCCATTTTCGTACAATTCTTGATAAGAATTTTATTGTAATCGAATTTTTAGCACCAAAAATCGGCTTCCCAAAAACGAACATTTGTGAATGCGCTTGTTCAGTGGTTCGATTACTAAAAATTACCGCCATTCGAAAAAACCTTTCATATCTGCAAAATACAATATTAGCAATTAACTCATAAATTACCTAAAAAAACTACCTAACAAATTGGAACATCACTCAGAGTTAAAATACACAGGAAAAATTTTTAAAAAACACAAAAGTAGAAAATGAAAATACACGGCAAATGTCAATAAACGATACGGCAACGTCATTCATGTGGCAGATCCGTCGCCAACATCACAGCGAAAAAATATCAAAATAAATCTATATTTGTTATTTAAAATTAACAAATTGTTATCGATAAAAGGATTAGTAATAAAACAGGATGGAACAGTTTTCATTGCGTTCATTAGAACAAGAAAATGTAATATTTTTTTAACCGAATTAAGCTTTTTGTACGTTTTTCATTTATTTGTGATTGACGAAGTGCATTGGAAATTGTTCTACACGGGCTATAGTGGATCCATAGATCTTACATACATGTATAGTGCAACGCTATCTATTGCTATCCATGTATGTAAGATCTATGAGTGGATCTTATAAAGAACGGCGAATTTTGAAACGAACTTTGGTGTCATTATTGCTGACAGGAAGTTGACATCGATTCAATAGAAACATGCAAAGTCGCCAGCATCAAAGAAGCAATTTAAAGCAAAGCGTTTTGTAAGTAAATTAATTTTATTTTGTTTAGGATAATGGAATGGATCATAATAAATTTTTAAGAACTCGCAGTAAATATGAATGCTGTATATACAGTAAAAGTTAAAATAAAAAAGACAACAACGTTATTTAAAGCTTTCACACGATGTTATTCCGCTTCACGACAATGTTCTTATTGTGAATATGGTAAAAGATAAATTGCTAGAAAAGAGATGTAGGATTTTAGAGCATCTTCCCTACAGTCCGATTTATTGCCTTTGCAATTTCATATTTTTGGGCCATTCAAAAAATTTTTAAAAGATTAGGGTGGATGCTAAAGAAGGTAACTATTATACAGTTTGTACGAATACCTAAATTAGCAGACACAATGATTTTATTGACAAGCTGTACAGTGCCGGTTGGTGACAATACCCAAAAATATCCCAAGAAGGGGTGTATCTCAAAATGACAATACAATACATATTTTACAGTTAAATCGGCACTTAAAAAAATTTGAAAAAAAAGAGTGTAATAAAAACATTTTGAAACAAGTGTAACATGAAATTTGCAAACATTCACCCGGAAACTACTTCAAACCCATCAATGGAAACTCAATAAGCCGAGTCGAATTGGGAAGACGAGATGGGTAATAAAACAATAAAAAGACGGAATATATCTATCCATCCATCTGTTCCATTTCTTCGTAACATTAGGTGCGGAATATCAAAGGGCGTGGTTTAAATACATTACAAACAAGTAGAAAAGAGATATCGTCTGGCCTCGTCGACGTTTTATTGCCTGCGACTATTGCCTTCCGAAAACGATTCAACTATGATAATGTAAGCTGCGTTTCTTTAATATTTTCCCTATGTTGGCTGTAACTATGTTATCAGGTGCAATAGAGGTACACCTCTTCGTTATACGAAAAGTAATAAACCTCCTTACAAAAATAATTTAGACATGTTTTAGTCAAAATCGATAATTTCTTAATTATGCGCCTTTGTCTTGTGAACGACAACTGGGATATGTATATTCGTTATGGTAGTGATTATTTGTAAGAATATTTCATAATGAATTTTTTATGAACCAAAGATGGATTTCGTTTGAACAACCCTCGTTGATAGAAATTATCCTTTCGGAACTTTTAGACAACATTGAAATATAAAAATTATGTCAAAATCTTAATTGTTTCGGGAATTTTTTTAAGAGTTTTCTCAATATATGATATTTTACTTACACATACCTCCAGGATAAGCAGCCATAGATGGATGTAAAGAATCAACCGGCAACCCATGTAGTCCTAATCCGGGCATTGGATATAGGGCCATGGTACTGCCAGAATTTCCACCTCCAGTACCTCCAAAGCAAGAAAAAGAAATATCGTTGTCCGTGCTGCGACTAAAATGTACCGAAAAAAGAGATAACAATTAGATTAATCGAATCGTACGACAGCATTTTAAACTACAAAACGTTAAAACTAATTGCCATTAGGTACCAAACAGTCCGAGCCTAATTTTATCTGGCAATCTGGCTAATGGGCCATTATTAAACTTATCAACTTCAAAGTATCGAAGCCCTTGTTGTCGTCTTATTCGATTGCCACCCTCTGTTTGCCGTTAACAAAGCCCGTGGGGAGTTTGCCTCACAACCTTCCCCCGACAACGACTAAACTTCAAAAAGTGAAAGATAGAAATCGTATTAATTTGCCCTAATGGGCATATCTTATTTTGCTTTTCGAGCGTACGTTTTAATCTGTTAAACGAATATAGTTCATAAACTAATTGGGATGGACAAATTGGGTTGTTCATAATTGCAGAGGAACTATAATTTTGACGGTGTCTGGAAAACTGGAAAATCTATTATTTTCAGTATTTGATATTCTAGACATGGCAAACAATAATCATTTCTTTGATTGCAAGAAGTGACAACACAACTGAAACGAGAGCAGTTGCATAGTCTATAAAAACTAGAGATTAAAAGTTTAAAAATTATTGAAAAAACTTGTAGATAAAGAACGTCAGTTTAAAGATAACGAAAACAAGCTTTAAAAAGGCACAGAGCGTTGGTAGAAAAAAAGGAACGATGTCATCAAATTTCGGGTGTTCATTTACTGTCGGTATCACGGTCAGCTCTTATGGGCTTCAACAATAAGGTTCAAATTTCCTCGAGGTGTTACCATCAGTTTATAATCCGGCACAAAGAAACGTCATTGTCAGAGGGATTAAGGCGACTCAAAAAGTATTCAAAAGCAACTAATACACGGGGTTGCAGTGTTTTTCCCTGTATAATATGAGACCTGACCTGTTTTGACGATAGATATTTATCTTTGGAACCGAATCATTCATACTTGCATCACATAACATCAGAAATTAATAGTGCAAAAATCCAATAACTTCGCAAGTTCAAATTAGGTCGCATTCAGAAATGTTTCCGAATTTATCGGTCCAAATAACGATACCGTCGTGCTAATAGAGTTGTCCTGTTTTCGGCGCGCTATTCGAGCCCAAAGGGCCACTTAGGGTCTTATCTGTGTTTGCACTCAACAGAGGCCGGGCCCCTCCTGCCACATCGCTACTGTAGTCTTGAGATAACAAGGGTAAACGAGAGCGCGCACACATACATATAGAGCGAGTAGCGAAAGAGGACCCTGCTGCTTGTCCCCCCAAATGCAATTTTCTGGCCCTCAATTTGTTTTTATTGCGGCTTCAAGGGTGTGAAACTGTGTTGTCTTTTCACGCAGTTAATTTTAGATGAAGGTGTTTTTTTGTTTCCCTTTGACTGGGAAAATTGATGGAAATTTTTAATCGAATGTAAATGATTTCCTCGAGGAAAGAGGATTCTGGATTTAAATGTAAAAAATAACAAATGTATAAATGATCGATTCTGGTTAGATTTTCTAATAAGTATTGAAAATAAGAAATTAATTTAAAATTTTGTGAAAATATTTAGTTTATTAAGAACGATTTTGGCCCGGTGGGACACAAAGGATATTAACAAGAGCATCTAGTTGGAAACCAGTGGTTGTGAATGATAACGATTGGCCAGAAATAGCTAAATAATGATCAATTTTTGAAATTTTATAATTTTTCAAACATGTAGAAAACATGTGATTATAAATTAAGTCAGAGCTTCATTTTGAGCACGTTAATGATATTTTTTAAACGGTGGTCTAACAAAAACTCTGGAACAACTGGATCGATTAATTGCGTATCATCCAGATTAGCAAACAACTATTTGGAGGGCTTATTAGGTACGTATAAGCGTAAAGCTAATAATCGTATCGCTCAAACATAAGCACGTGCACCGACACACGTACAAATTTATAATATAATTGCAATTGTTTGTTTAAGGGTTCTTCTCTCGTATTTACAACCGTTAACGAACAGGTAGTAACTAGGATAATTACTATTTTTTCCGCTGAACGAATGATTATTTGTGAAACCTCCAAATGGACACTTCAAATACTTACTAGTTACTAGGAAACACCCTCTTTTTTTCTTCTTAACGTTTGAACTCCCCGATAAATGGAAAGAAAAATGTCAGAAATGCAAATCGGCTTAAGGGGCTTTGTTTGAATAGGGGCAACCGATTGACGCAGATACGATGATATGATAGTTAAATCAGGGAACGAGTGAGCTTTTTTACGGAGTAAATTATTTATTAAAGGGCTTAGAGTGTAGGCGCGGATTTCTAAAAATACACGGAAGATGTTCCGAAAAAGTACCCCGCAGTCCTTTTGTCGTAACTGTACTTAAATAATTGCAGAGTTTTTGAAAATCGTTAATCCTTTGGTTTTGGTAAGAACCCTTTCAGCTTGCAATCATCACAATCCGTTGAACAAACATTCTCCTAAGGGTGCCGAAAATAATTTCTAGAAAGGTAGACAGCATGCTGCCTGGTTAAGCTTCTTCACTAGAAAATTACTTGTTTGGGTGGATAGGCATTGTAATTTACAACATTCACTAAAAGGCGGGTACTAAAAAAGTCTCATTTTTATTGCAATATTTTGTTTCGGACAGTTGAATATAATTTTCTGACAGCAACCTACGGCGAAAAGTACCTACAGCGAAGACAAGGTGATGATTTATGAAGTAATAACTGAGCACTTTTTCAGTGGTATGCCACTGAAAAAATCTGATTATGCCGGTTATAGGATTCATTGTACCTACTATTTACTAGGAATTGCAAAGGAAGTATAACCCAACCAATTTGCAATGAAGTCGTAAAAATTTCAGCTGAACCAAAGCAATCCTAAAATATTGCAGCGACAACTGACAAAAAACAACTACTGGCGCAAACATACTTATTGAAAAATATGATTTCTGGACAGTTGAAATTTTCTCCTTGAAATTTTATTGAACAATAAGAAAAACTTACCCTGTAGTAAGACTGTTTGGCCACATTTTGCAAATGGATGTTATCTAAAACAAAAATAAAATATTTACCGTCAAATGCAATTTAACCATACCTACATACATTGTTAATGAGTTCAAAACCCATAAATTTACCAATCGTTGTCCGAAAAAAAAAAAAATGTTACACAATTGCAGACAAAGATATTCAGCCTGAATGCATTCCCGTAGCATTCGACAAAATGGAACAATTGAAAAACTCATATTGGTTCTTTTCAAATACATAATGTACTCGCTCTCTACCTTTCAAAAAGCTTGCCATAACGACAGTTTAAATACGTCTATTTCGAAAGCCGCCTGACAAAATTACCCGCCATTGTAATTGGTTCGGGCTGGAAAGAAATTTCCGTCTGATCGCACCCGTTAGTGCAAACCACCATAAAATTGGTGTAAACTTACAGCCTTCGAGGGTTTTAACACTACTTCACCGACACCGATAACATCTCTTGGAACTTTACCTGAAATCAGATATCTTTTAAAAACATCATGTATTTTTAAAAACTACCATTGCGCACGAATTGTTTAAATTACTATAGAATTTAATTAGTTTGTTAATCCTCTTGAAGCTGAATAGGTCTATAACGTGGAATCGTAGCAGATTATAGCTAATAAAGTTACTCGGCGCTGAATATGAAACATTTGAATGTTTATACGAAACATTAATTAATTAAATGAACGATTTTATGCTATTCTCTTTGTATTGGTGGCCGCAGTTTAATACATCCTTTGTTGAAATATTAATTTTACATATAATGTTAATTATTTATGCGTAAAATTAATTGAAAACAAACGTTAAACAAATTGTCCAATTAATTAGAAGTAACAAAGGAAAAAAAACTTAATAGACGGAAAAAATATCAACAGTCAACTACACGCGAAAACCTATTCATTGCTGAAAGAAATCAGAATTTCAAACCTTAAGCCTCAAAACTGTCTACTTTTGCTCATTCCACTATTTCAAATCACAAATTTACTTCCGTTTTAAATTGGCCATTGTATCGAAAACTCATTCGAGTATTAATAATCGGGCGCTTGATTTTTCTGGAAGATAACTTTTTATTGAAAATTCACCGTCAAAAGATGTTCAAATATTTCTTAATGGATCCAGTAGCATCAATAATTGAGTGCAATTTTTAACAAAGCTTATTCACGAATTTTTTTCCGTGTTCTTTTAATGCGAATTTTTTACACTCGCGTGGGTTTTCGACGATGGGGTCTCCTCTCTCGTTGCCGACTTCTGTTCACTTTCCACACCTAATTTTTTGTCTGGGAATTCGCATATGTTCAAGTACGTCCTTCCACATCGAGTGGAATAATATGAATTCGAAAAAAAAAGGAACATTAAGTTTAAACAGAGGCCCTCTTACCTTCGCTCACGTTCATTAAACCAATTAGTCCGATCATGTTACAACACCAGAAATATATGAAGCAAGAAAAAAAATATAATTTTTCTAAAATCGAATCACACTCCGAATAAGAATACATCCGAACGCGGTGAAATACAGTTGCAAACTAAGTTACGAGACCTAAACGGCACTAGTAAATCCAATATAATCATAATATAATGATAATAGTCTTTGCGAGAAATCCCGGGATTTACTAGCATTCCATTTAATCTTCTTAACGTGTGAATTCGCTTCTTTTTCTAATCGGATTTTGGATTAAAATTGAACCGTTTTCGACTCCATTTAAATGCGGTTAAGAATGTGAGTACTGGCGGAATAGTAACCTAACTATGACGTTAAAATAGATATTAACAATACTCTTAATTAGCTGTGAATATTTAAGAATAATATAAATTGTAAGTAACTCGTTGAACAATAATTTTCAAGTTGGAATTTAAATTAATATTAAATGCTTTTAATTGTACTCCAATACCACGCTTATTGATTAAAACGATTAGAAAGAATTTGTAAATTTATGAAAGGCTTTTACAAACAAATCCTGCTACAATGGAATTTATAAACTTTTTATTGTTTTATTAATAATTCCGAATATAAACGGAATTAATTTTTATTCAATTTACTTCCAATAAAATAATATTTTTTAAATAGAAAACAAATTGTTTATGTTGTTATTATGAATGAATTTTCGTTTAGTTTAATTAAAATTAGATCAATTGTTAGCACATATTTTAACAATTGTTATTCTCTGAACATATAGGACAAAGATATATGAAATATGTATTTTTATAAAGAGAATTAATAATTTATATAAAATCAATGTAGTGCTTCTAATAGTTGTTGGAGTAGAAGAAAAGTTGGAAAACCCAATGAATGGTTGTTACTATTAATTTTGAAGTAAGTTGTCCGATTGAGTTTGAAATCTACAAATTGAATAGAAATACTTTTAGTAGGAAAAGAAAAATTATTCAGAAAATTTAGTCAAAAAAACAGGAAAATTTCTTTGATGGAATAGTCAATCCGTATAGATAGTTTGTCCGCCTACTAAACCGATTCTATTGTAATCTGTAATCTTTTATAAAAAATCTGTAAACATNTTTAAAAGTAAAGGTCTAAATCTATGACGGACTTTTGGATGTTATAAATTTTTATGACATCAAAAGCAAACGAATCGAATTTGAACCGACATAAAATTTATGGATTTGCGCAAATAACAAGATTTACGTGATAAATTTGAAGGGCGAAAACGAAAAAAAACGTGAAATGGCAGTCAATAATGAACTTCCTATGCCATTTTCTTTTTAAAAATATGTTTTAAGATAAATATCTTAAAAAAATGGAATAAAAATTCATTTTTAACACTAAAGAAGTTTTAAATCTGAAAGCAAAATGATCATCAAATCCCAAATATCAAAATTAAACAGTAAACACACATAGAAAAATCTATCTTTCTTAATTCCATCCACCGTTCTATGTCCTTTTAATATACCTTTCCTTAACATCATGTTCCAAAATCTAAAAACATATTCTTTATAAATTCCTTTGCTTGAAGCGTCTCGACTTTCCTATAAATCGACATTGAAAGTCGGCACTGTCGACGGAAATTACTGCGAATTCCCAAACCAGGGAACAAAACCAAGCGGAGAAATTGATTCTCAGCAGGATTGGACGGCAACGATGTCATGTGACCGCGCTTGCGCTCCACCAATGGGAGGCTGAGACAATAGGAGGCGGGACCGCCTGCAGGATGAGGAACGTGGTTATCGCAGCATCCAAGTAACAGAAATGTTCGATCGTCAATTGCGCCGCCAGTTATCGATATGTTACGAATAGACTTAAGCAATTGAAAATTGGAAATTTGCCAATTAAATGGGACCGATAGATTAAATCTCGTTTTTTACAACAGCGGGATATTGAAAGGTGAAAAAAGCTATTGTTGCATTGAATATTTCCCATTTTCGTGACCTTGTAAATATTTCATTCAAGGTAAATATAGATTTCTATTGAAGAAAAAGTGGTGAAATATATTAAGCGTACCTTTTCAGGAATAAAAATCAATAAAGATTACGAACTAGCAGAGAGCCTGAGGAAGTCAATAGAGCATCGGGTCTCAGGAAATATTATCCTCATTACGAATGAAATAGGAAAAGCCAAAGATATTGTATAAAAATACAAACTTTTACTTTCCAAACATTTAAATTTTTTACTTTTATTTAAATTTCGTATTTTTAAAATAAATTTTTGAAAATTTGTTACATGTTTATGGCAAGTCATCAATCGGCTCACGTACGTTGCTCTCTTATTGTTACGGCCATTACGAAATTTTGTCCAGAAATACTAAAATGCGACAGGAAATCCGTTAAAATTAATTGTCGCAGCGGTAGTATCTCATTGTGAAACCGATGTGCTCTTGCTTACGGCATGATTTAATGGGAGATTTTTGTGCTTTGAACAATGACTGGTACGTGAGAGATAACAAATGAAATTGTGGCCGCTCGAAAATGAAGCAAATGGACCAAATGCTATTTTTTTTTGGACGCACGTGTTCCAAATACCACAAAATTATGTAAGTATCTTAACGTTGCGTATAGTTATACTTTTGAGTGAGATAATTCTCATCAAAGAGGTAAATCTCGACCTTAAAGCTTTTATCTTCTAAGGCTTCTTGCTTCTGTATTGACAGAAATTTAATACACTCCTAGAGTGGAAAATCAATACAGTCTCACGTTATATCATAGTCAGTCACTTTCAGATTATCAAAACAGAAAACTGTCCCATAAAACGTAAATTTTCGTTACACAAATAGTTTTCGTAATTTTTTCAAAAGCAGCTATCGGCAGTATAAAGTGGATCTTAAGAAAAAATCAAACAATTAATTGTTACTGTGGACCTTTCAGATTCTATTTAATCTTACGATTACTCTATGAAACAGTATGGTTAGGTTTTCCAATATTCAGCCAGTCACCGCGCTTGCAGGGTGCTCTTAAGCCTGGTTCAACACAACAGCTCTGATTAAGGCTTCTTAATCCTTCTCAGCACGCTACTGGACTCGCTAATTGTAATTCCATCGAAATGGTGGAGGTTTATGAAAAGAATTTTGCAAGACCCTCATTGATTGGTTAATGACTTTCTATCTTCGCAAAATTAAACAAATATTTAGTATTTTTTTGGTACTGTTCTCAAAAACATTTTCTTCAATTATTCTTTCAATTTACCTATTTATTTACCCATATATTGTTAAAATAAATACTTCCCGTTAAAAGCAGAGCTACCATATCGCTTTTGAATAAGACACTTTCACAGATATGTGAGTGATGTCTTAAGTCTAAGGACTTTCTGCAAGTCATTCCCGTGTTTCTATGGAGATAAGACGAGTACATTGTGGAGGTGTGCCTTAACATATCTTTATTCAAACATACGTATTCTCATTGTTCTAAAGGCAACCAATATTAAGTTTTTGTCAGTTATGATCGATGTACGTGTTCTGCAAAGAAAGCTACTTTACGGCCTCCCGGTTTGTCAAATTTCCACCCAACACGGTATTGTTGGTTTATTTTTAATTTTCATATGAATTCCATGATCAAAAACGTGATCGAAAAACAATTACGACAGTTATGATCAAGAATCAATTTATCATTTTGAGCTGTCATGGCTAAGGTTCACAGGTGGTGAACAAAGATGACCGCGAAAAATGGACCGACCTGTCACTATTTGACCCCCCTCGTGGATCGTTCACAATCGTGAATTACCTGCTGGTTCTATGAAGTCGAGTCATGACGATGTTATTAGACGGATTGGCATTACATGACTACTTCTTGTTTTCCTTTACTTAAATAAGTACTCATATAAAAATAGAATTTGAAGAAATTGAATTCGAAAGAAATTTATTCTTCAATTGTCTAATTTCTTTATATGTATTTGTTGTAAATTTACTGTTCCTGCAGGTAATAAACCTGTAGTCCTACCCATTTCAAGTAATATTCAGGTCAGGGTTAATTAATACTTCAACATTTTGGAAGTATTATTGTATTTGTTTATTGCCCTCTTCTCTACAATAAGGACGTTAGAATCCTTAGAACAGATGGTTTTGTTTAATAAAAACCCATTAAAATAAAGAAACAAATTTTTACTTTTTCGAAATTTCTTTCGAGACTTTACCTGCTTTTTATTGGCGTTTTAGGGACTTTCGATGTAAAATTACAACAGAACACAACCAGAATCAACAATTCCTCTAAAAATCATAGTCATATTCTTACAATTGTTCAAAATAGTCTAAAGTTATTAAAACCATACATTTGATCAGTAAAATTTTAGTTGATGTTTTATTATGAATTAAATTCGATCAGGTCCATTCTTTTTGTTGTTTCCATTAACCTCCGGATTGAATTATCGAACAGATGGCCACAACTGGGGGATCATTTTTATCTCTATAATGTTCGTTAACGATTTGCACCCGATTTTCCCCAATCTAATAGGTCTTTCGCATCCGCTGCGGGGCGTTTTCAATCATTTTCAATGCGGTGAAAAGTAATTTCATACACGCTTTGTCTCTGGGGAGTCTCTCAAGTCTTTCGGGATGACTTTCCACCCTTATTAAAGACCATTTTATTACGGATTTTTACGGTATGTTGCGGTAATATTAAATAACTGTTGAGAGAGGGAGAAAAGCGTTATGAAAGCAAATTTTCCAAGGAAATTAAAAGAAAGCAAAATCCACATTAAGAAGTTGTATTTTTAATAATAAGAATCATAAGAACATTCTTTATCACTTACCATTCTAGCTGAGCGCACAAAACGTTTTTCATATGAATAAAACAATCATATTTCATTTTTCTGTTCACCATTCGACGTTAACACCTGTTCGTAAAGAAATTCGGAACTTCACTGAGGAAGTTGGGGTTCGAATTTTAGCGTTGTGTATCCGTAAATGATCTTTTTTTTTCTGTTCCCACGCCTGTAAAGTTATAAAATCGAACCTGTCACTAAGGTTAGAAAGAAAAAAAAAGAGTTTCTGTAAGTTATGGGTTGATATTAATGGTAGGTATAAACGTAAGACAATTTCTGTGTTAACATTATAATATAATGTTACATACTACATATTATGTAGTATGTATGTACATTCTGAAGGCCTTTTTATCAAGGAACAAAATCAACTTCTTATTAAATTCTTCTTATTTGATGGGTTCGTGAGTTGGAAAAAGGGTTTGAAAGTGAGAGAGCCATTAGGGACAAAAACGGGCCTCGAAAAGAGTCAGCCAGTCCCGCAGAAAAATATAAAAGCTAAAACGGACGTGACACGATAAGTAGACAGTTATTTTATCGGGAGTTTTATTAAGAAATGAGTTTCCGGTTGGCCACAATGCGAGAGGGCGCATTCAGCCGTCATCACCGGGGGCAAAAAGCCGAATTTATTGCTTCCATATTTTATAGAGCCGCCCCTATACAATCGTTATTATAATTTGTATTTTTCGCGTGATACCGATTTATTTTGGTCGATTTTTTTGGGAAGGGATTGATAAAAAGAACACTCAGAGGTGACTTTTTTTCTATTACCACGTGGAGCTTTAATTTGCACAATGGATCACAATAATCAACTGACATTCAACCACTTGACATTGCACCCATAAGAAAAAAACGCAGAAAGAATGAAAAGGACAAAGTCATTCCGATTGGACAATGAGCGTCGATAATCATAGATAATAGATCTAAAACCTGAGCATTATTGGGTTATTGTGTGGCTCGAAAAAAATATTTATATAAACTTCAGTCCTTCGGATACACCCCTGTCATATTGACACCTTGGAAATAGTTTCCAGTCATCGTCGGTTGCATTTTTCATAACTTATGTCATAACAAATTTTGGCTTTATTCATTGAGATGGAAGAGAACGAAGGCCCGATCTCTTTTTCTGATAAACTATAATAATCTGGTTCATTCAAGTGAAACTGCGTTACGGACTGCCCGGTGTATTCATCAATTGAGTCAAAGAGAATTGCATTTTTTTCCGTTATTCCTCGCAGGTCTTGTTTTTGCTCATTTTACCTAGAACCTTCCCATTTCTAATTCGTTTCGAAACAATTCAATTTCTCTTAAATTTACATACGCTCATTTCGAGCATCTGTTAAACTGTTATTTAGAGACGTAGCTTTTTAGTAAGATTTTTTTCTGAAACACACTTAGTAGCCTATAATCGGATTTCAGCGGGCGGTCACTTGCTTCGAGTTCCGAATTAATTTTATTGAAAACTTGTGTAAACGTACCAACAGATTTCTTAGGGATGATCTCTGAAATACTAATGGCTACCAATTTAATTTTGATTGGAGCAATGAAGCAAACTTAAGTCGACACTTTATTCGCAAAAGATTTTATTGCTTAACGATGCTTGTTGCTTACGTTTTAAAATGCGAAAGAGGGACGAGACAATAAATAGAAAAGTGAATTGTTCGCATGGAAAATTTTCACAAAGAAGTCAATTGAAAGACATCCGAAACAGCGAAATTAACCGAAGTCTGGAAACATCAAAGAGTTTAAAGCGACGTTTCATGAGGGTAAGATTTTATTGATTTTATTTCGGTGAATAGTATGCTATAAAATATTTGAAACTTTTTCATATACATAACTGTGGAAGTAGGAGGAGTTATTATTAAGTTGTGTATACCAGTTTTGCCTCGAAATTTACGATCGTAATTGCTGATAAGAAGAGTTTAAAGTGATCTTATACGCGATATTAAGGAAGCTTGTAAACTTTAAGTAGCCATTTTAAATGTGCTAAACTGCAATTACAAGAATTAATCTTGTTTTTGTTTGTTACGAGTTTAGTTGTAAACTAAATTACATCTCAATTGAAGCCTTTCTGCTAAGAAGATGTTAACTCTTACTTTTTTAGGAAAATTTTAATTACGATTTTTATAAAAGTTTTAACTCGGTTCCCATTACTTTGTACAAATTGTATACCTACACCCCAAAACTTTCCTTAATTGTTAAATTTTAAAAATTGTATTTTAGTCGTGTTTCCTTGAATAGGATCACAGTTGATATAAAAAAACAGTTTCAAATCTTTATTGATGAGTAAAGTCCCTTACAATATTGACAAAAATAAATCGTTATTTTTATTATCACAATGGCCTTTGTCTTGAATGCTGTGTGGTCAAAGACCTTAAGAAATATTGCCAAAAAGAAGTAGCAAAAAAGTGAAAGCACCGAAACGAATAAAAAATCTCACTTGATCCAAATTTATTGAAAAAAAAATGGCTATATCTTCCGGAAGATGTTATGGCCATAACAGTGGGACCCGTGAAATCCACGGACACTTCCCTGATGCGGTGAAATATGTGGGAGTTCCGATTTCGATCCGTGAGGACAATACGAATGCCCAAGATAAGAAAAACACTTTCAACAAAAGGCTGTTTTATTTGTGACCATCTTATTTATGGGATTGTCAAATGTCATTTTTTTTATTCATTTGAGAAAGCAATTAAGAAACAATTTTTTGAATGAATTTCACGGTTAGCTGACTTCTAAACCCACTAACATATCCAATGCAATAATATTCGCAGCGTGTGTTTGAGGACTCTTGGGCGTTGTGGTCGGTGAATGGGCACTTCTAACTTAACCAAACACTTAAGAAGGATCGCTGCAGTTATTAACTTTTACAAGTACGTGTATCGATTCTTATATGTTTACTTACAAGTGGTATTAACTTGTCGATTCATGGTAAAGGACCATTTACATTTGATTGCTCTGTTTTCAGATTTCTCTTTGTTCTCGAACAATGTTTCCGCTCTTTTTTTTCCTCGAAAAAAGAACTACATTATTTGTTTACAGTTTAAACAACATTTTACCGAATTTGGTTGCATTAACTTGTCTCCTAAATATCACACTTTCGAGATTAAAAATGGACCAAAGATACAATCTCCGACGGGAAATTTATTCAAAATGTTTCATATGCGGCTTTTTTAATACCACTCGGCTTCGCGACTTGATTTATTTGAAAATTTTACGAGTTTTGCATTGTGACTTCATTAATGTTGAACAAAACAAATTGATACTTTTTATATAATCCACAATGGAGTATTTGATTCGTTGCAAGAACGCGACTATGAAAATTTATTTTGAATCAAGTACAGAAAAAATTCTACTCGAAAGCTCTTTATGGCCCTTTTAATTAAGAGAGTAGTGGTAAGGTACAAAACAATCGTACTTTAATATCGCTTAAGCTTTTGCTAGAGGGTTAAAAGCAAGATAAATGCTGACGGTTACTAAGAATTAACTTGCATACATTTTTTTCTTCGTTGTAGTATTTTTTGGCCAATTTCTAGCAATACCGAGAAAATATACATAGACAACTAATAAATGTCAACTATTCAAAACGTTAAAATGTTCTGTGGAAACACAAAATGGACTTCTTTTGTAAACTAAATTGAATATTGGTGTTAAATCCTTTAAAATGACTACAATAAATATATCAATGGACATGGTTTTTTTCTTTTTGTGGAAGTTCCGGGTCCTCATTTACTAAACAAAATTGATACTTTTGAGTGCTTGACATATTAGTTATTGAATGCAACAGCGTTAATAATTGGCAGCGTTCAAACTGTCAACAAATCGATAGGTAGTCTTTTTACTCTACCAACATGTCGTATGGTTGATTATCATTAATGGTATTTTGGTTTTGAGCACTTAGGCAATAAATTCAATGCAAAACATGAATACATAACTTAAAGTGGTAATTCTATTGATGTGAAGGTAGTAGTAGCTGCACCAGAACTGTGTTTACAGAAAAAAGTATTTTACCAATCATTTCATCAAAAATGTACGAATTCCAAAATTTTTCAATATTTTTCTAATCAAAATAGTAGCTTTGTTCCCGTAGAATAATGGAACTGTTCTGAAGCTGGCTTTTCATTAGCGATGAGCTATATCATGGTTTTTAAATCAGGAGGTGAATCATTACAGGGATTTTAAGCCGTTATGTAATCAGGGTTGATAAACTAGTTCCTTGTGTTTTTGGTTTTTTAATCACCACATAGATGCATGTATCTTTTTTCATTTTTTAAATCATGAAGTTTGATAAATCTGCGATACTATGAAAACTGTATGAGTGGTAACTTAGAAATCATGATACTGACAAAAAAGTATCCTAAGATATTTGATGCTTTTTGGGTTTTAACAACGCACTAAATTGCAAACAACTCTATACCTACCTATTTGCGCACTTTTTAAAATGTACATGGACACCTTTTCCTTAGGTTGAAATTCGTCAAAAGTGTTGTTGAGAACATAAGATGGCAAATTTAAGGAACATATATACAGAGCATTACAAATTAGTAAATAAAATCTAATTTAACTTCAATATCTTATACTATACCGATAAAGCATTTGAAGTATATAAAAGCATTAAAATAAATAGTGAAATAAGAAAAATCTAATTATTTTCCCTCAAAAAATCTTTAGTTAATGACCTAATCCACTAATTTGTAGTGTTTTGTATAACGAAATACCTTTAAAAAATCTTTCAGTTACTTACTTAACTTTCACTATTCTATTGAAAAAATAAAGAAAATCCTGATGGCAAAAGTATCAATTGGAAAATCTATTAATTTTCATTTATTCGCCAAGTGAGCGGCTTTTTAGTTAAAAAGTTCTTCATTAAAAAATTGAAAAAATAACAATTTAAACAAGGATCAAATTAATGCAATAAAACAAAATCAGTAAAATTTGATAAAATTGCAAAATGGGGTAAATTAAAATTCGTTTAAAAATTTATTAATGCTTCACAAATATTTATTTGAATAAAATTAAAACGTAATCCGACCAACAAAACGTACCATCCCATCGATATTTTTAATTAATTTACCATCCCATATATCATTTTTAGATTTGCGGCCCGAACCGATTATTAATAATATTTATTTCTTTTCGATAAAACTAAAACAAAATATCAATTTAGTTTAAAATGACTTTGTTTGCGTAACGATTTTCAAGTGATTTAACGGCTATTTGCCCTTTTCATCATTTCGCGAACATCGATACCCATAAATAAAACACCATTTTAATTTATATTCAACATTTATACAACAAAAAGTATAAAGTATCTACAGTTTTTTTGTTTTATTAATTTTTTAATATTAAATTCTATTATTCACCTCAATATTTGTCAATTCGAACCCCATAGTCTATTGTTCGAGATAAATTTTCATTAAGGGACGCAAATGTCAATCATGAAAAGTAAACTGTACACGTGACTCGCTAATGAAGAGGTCGCGTGGCATCTTAATCTTCATGATCTATTGGCCCAGTTCATGTCACGTGGCGGACAATCGAAAGTGTAACCTTACATGGCCCTCTTGCAGGATGCAAGAAGAATACAAAGTGTGCGAATTGGTGGTCTGTAGGGTGGATTCCTTAATGGGAACCTAATTTAGTATTTCATCCACTTGAAACGCTATGTTTTGGTTATTGAAACTAAAATCCTTATTGATTGGGGTCTTTGCAATACTAACATTATCAGAAGTTCGTTTTATTTCTAACTTTTTTAACGTTCATATTAATAGCACTTTGTAAAAGTTTCTTTTTGTTAACTTTACGTATAGGGTCAAAGTTTTTTTCCTTTAAAGAATATTGCTCTAACGCAACATATAATTGTGACTACCTGACTTAAAGGTTACTTTATGAAAACATTGAGCCGAAATAAATGATGCGAAGAAAATGCTAAATCTATTTGAAGATTTTGAGAAAAATGTTTTAATTATTATGTGTAGACACCTTTATGATGGATCGATATTAAACCATTTTTCTGAAAATCTTCGGAAGTAAAAGCATTTACTTCTTTTTGTTCACTCGACCCATTGCCTATTCGTCATGTCTCATACTAATCTGTTATCTTTTTCTGGAACACCAATGAAAGCCAGTTTTAGCATCGATTTTTATTCGTATGTACTCACAATCGATACGAAAGTGATGTTTTATTCACATAATATCTGTCTGAGCTGCTCTTGTTATTTTTTTCAGAGTTTTAAGGCCATATACTATAGTTAAAAGTAAAATTCTTCATTTTGGGAAATAATTAATTTCAAAGTAATAAAAGGCAAAAATTTTAAATTTCGATATATGTAAGCAATTTATTTAATTTTTTCTTTATATTATTTATTTACAAATATTTACAAACTAAACATTTTATATTCTTTTATCTTCCTAATACTTATGTTACATATAAACACTTAAACTAATTAATAAATACATAAAAGTTACAGCTATAATTAAGGTATTACATTGTGTAATCGGATCTCTAAATACACTAATCTATCAACATTTTTAAATTATAATAAATTCTTATCAGAATAAAAAAAATAAATAATTATATGGCAAATAAAAAAAATGTTTAAGAATAAGGCATAAATATCACCCTTTGTCAAAAAATCTAATCAATTTTTAAATTATAATCACCAAACACTATTGCGGAGTTGGTTGATGAGGATCATTAGGATCATTGTTTATATTATGACCATTACGATCATGGTTCATATTATGAACATTACGGTCGTGATTCATATTTTGACCATTACCATAACCATGAAAATTGTTAGAATGATATCCATACATGTGCCCCATATTATGAGTCGCGGCACTATTCTGATGATAATAACCTCCATAGTTTTGATAATGGTGCTCGGCCGATCCAGAATTCTGGAAACTTTGATAGTTTCCTGTCGGATAGTACGCACCTGGATTGTACCAATTATTACAGGACATCATTTCTTGAGAGAAGGGTACGCCGGTTACGTAACCACTAGAATAGCCATAGTGATTCGAAACTGTAGGCGGCGAAGGAGTAACACCTCCAGCTTCAGCCGAATAAATTGGAACATTCGATGCTACTTCAGATATTGATGATTGGGGAGAAATTTGTGAGATTTGTGTTTGAGGTGAATTTAGAGTGGGTGGAATTAAATCGACAGCACCCAATCTCTGCGTCATCTCCTCCATTGACGTTAAAACTTCCGCAGTTGAACCGCTACTGGAAGGCGTGAGTAGTGGTGGAGAGGAAACTCTTCTTGTCATGGGAGCGGAGGTTTCAACAATAGAACTGACAGCGTTAGGTTTCGGACTATTTGAAGTTATTGAAGTAGTTAATGGAGGCCTCCGCTTTGTTTTCTGCTTGGCCTGGGTCAACTGATGCGTTTTTGCCTTGGCTCTTCGGTTTTGAACCAGACCTGCAAAAAAACAAACAAAAATTTAGCATGCAACTGCATTGTATTCAAATAACAATAAAAAAATCTTTTCCGTACAACTGCATCGGCCAATTCAATTCCAATCATCCAGGACTGACAATGAAATCAAAATCGAAAAAGAAGTTAATCCCTTCTCTTGAAAAAAAAAGCGGACCCGATGTACCCAGAGCCTCTACACTATACATATATCGTAGCCGAACAGAGAAGAGAAATCTTTGGCAACTAACAAGGGTGGTTGCCTCCATTCAATCTCGGATAACTGTATATATATTTTATTCAATACAATAACACAATGGGTCGGAACGGACCCACTAGGGTTGTTTTCCATTAGCGCGGAGGATTATTAGGGGTTGTTCCAGTAACGCGTTCACCCCGCCTTGGCCCTTGTAGGGCCACGTTTAATGCAACGGAGCCCCTACATATATAAAACAACTATTACCGAAAGGGCGGGTAATGCCCCCACTGGCAATGATATCGCTATGGAATATGTGACAACTGTCCGTCATACGCAAAGTATTACGGAGGTAATCTCAGCTTAGACTTTTTACCAGGTTCTTTGACTTTTTAAGACGCAAAGGGCACCGTTAAGTAACCTGTTCAATGTTTGTTTTCGGGATAATTTACTCTTCTCTTCGGATCATCCCCAATATAAATAATATTTTATACCTATTTCAACTACATATGTATAAGGTCATTGAAATTTTCTGGGAAAAAATTACTTTATTATAGAAGATGCAAGAGTATTTGTGAAAGGGCTCTGACGATACAATATACAGTTATGTATTGAGATTTTGTCGTTATTTTACATGTGAAGTTAGTTTTTTAGAAAAATAAAGCCCATTACTGGAATGTATAGAAGTAAGAAATGTTATTGATCATGAAATAGTAAGAAAGCCATAGTTTTAGGCTAATAAATAGTAGAAAAATATGATATTTTTTTAGATAAATTAGAACTAAATCCTCTAAAATTTCATATTTAATAACAATGGAAAAACTTGTTTGATTAAAAATTGTAACATTCATCGTCCTTTTCCAAATTCAACTACTTTCACGTTGCACAAATGGATGGATATCGACAAACAGCAGCTGCAACTCTCTGAAAAGACTAACCAGGCACTAAATTGAATCATTACCGATGGGAGAGCAAATATCCCGCCCCTCGTATTATTCGGCATTGTCATCAACACGCCGCAATAATGCCCCTGTGTTCGGCCGGGGAGGGTATTGTAACATATGCGTTTTTAGTTTGCACGGTGATAAACAACACTCTTTTATCGTAGTGACATTTTCGACATTGAAGTTTTGTGTTCTCTTACCTGTACTCTCGATTCAGCAACACCAATTTTCGCCGAAATATCTTCTCTTGCAAATATATCTGGATAGCGAGTCCTCTCGAACAGAGCTTCCAGCGCGGCCAATTGTTCCTTGTTGTATGTGGTCCGTTCCCTTCTTTGCTTTCTGGCCGCCACCGCTGGAAAATAAGGATAAACTATTGATTATGTTAGAGCCAGTCAATAGTCGCATAACAAGAAGAAAGCAAATATGCATATGAATTTATTAAAGTACTCGCGGCCATATTTGGTGTCTCTGGTTTAATCATAGCACCCGTTACTAATAAAAAGATTATATTGGCCGCCGTTGCTGCTGTGATACAAAAATTTACTTTGGGTGTGTGCTCTATTCTTGAACAGTCAAGAAACCCTCTCTTCTGCTGTTGCTGCTGCCTTTAAATCCGGATTACGCGCTCGACCACGGACCTCACAAACAAGAGAAATCCGTTTCGACAATACTGAACACATACAATGTTTCGATAATCATTTCGAAATCAATTTTTATCGATTATATTTAAATGATGTTGCTACAACAAGGAATGATTTTTAAATCAGAAGAAATCATCCCCAACCGCATTATTTGGCCACAGTAAGAGTTTCAATGATGGGAAACGTCAGCTGGCCAATGAACAAACGCGATCCATGGGGTGTCAAATTCAATCAGCGCCGTTTTATTGGAGTAGTTTAACCGTAAATTTTAACAGTTTCGGTGTTTCCGAGGGTTGGCTGCATTTTCAAATGTAAACTATTAAAGGGGAGGACTGAGATTTTCATTTAATTTTTTTTCCGAAGGGTGAATTTTAATCGACCGCTATTGGGAGAAAAATTCGTCTGTTCCATAAGGAAAAAATTATATTCGAGTGCACATTTTGTTAAAACGATTTTGTGACACCTCGTATCGCTTGCATGAGGAAACCCACTGAATGCGACGGTGTCTTATCGAATGCACTTGACGGGTTTACAAAAATACCTGAAGCACACATTCTTTGACCCGTAACAAATAAAAAAATATCAATCTATTGACCAAATAGATCGGAAGTCGAAAATGTTTTTAACCATGTTCTAAGTGGTAGGAAAGTTGTAAGTGTAGTCGTTTAGGCTTATCCTTCATTCATAAATTTTACATTAAACAACTCATTTGTAACTGATTCTTCCGAAAAATTAAAAAAAAATTCATTAAATTTATTCAGAATTTCCATGAAGCTTTTCCAAGCGGCCAAACGCGTACTCTAAAAGTATCCAGTTTTCCAACTTGTCAGTTGCCATGCCAACGTAACGTGTACCTATGAAAAACGGCTCTCCGTTGTCGTAGAAACGGCCGCCTAACCACCCCGGTAATCGGCTCAGAGCGCGGCCCATCTCGGGAGAAACTCCAGCATACTAACACAGTGGCTTCGATGCCACGTCACACAATTTTAGGACTCCCTTTTTTGGAGCCGATATGCGAAAATGGGGAGAAAATTAGGGAGTCCCTTTTCAAAATAGGAAACAACTGCGGTTGTTGGGGGCGGCAATTTCAAGTGAAGTATGAAAAGGCTGTCAACATTAACTTTAATTTTAAGAGATATTTTACTTCCTTAACATAGTTCATGGCATTCCAGTATAACAGGTGTCTAGGATTTAAATGAAATGACTTAGAATAAAGGCCTTAAACCAGATAACCAGTAAATAAATTACAAATAATTCTTTTTCTTCTTCTAGCATTAATAAATTTTGGTTGACAATTTAACGATATGAACAAAGAAACGAAAAAAGTTTAACCGTTTTAGAGCAAGGAAATGGGTAATGGGGTTAAATGAGACCGAAAATAAGCTAACTTGATTATTTTTAAAAATGTTAGGATGAAAAACGGTAATAATGTATGGAATGTTGCTTAATATTAGTCGATGAAAGGTTCCAATAATTACATCAGGTTGATTTTTCAAACTAATTAAGGCTTCATGTAATAAATAATTAAATATATGTCATTAAACCAGGTCCTTTGGAGGCAATGAATAATTTAATTCAAACGTATCATATGTCTACCCTCAAATAGGCGTACAATACCCTTAAGGGAATGAAGGTCCAATATTTACAAATCTATTAGGTCTTGGCGTATATCAGTAGGAAAAGTAACGATAGTAGTGGGAGGGTTGGATGAGCAGAGACGTACGCAAACAAAAAAAAAAAAAGAAAATCTCACGTAATCCCATAAAAAAATGTATTTGAAATTTTTTCCTATTTTTGAAGAAGGCTTTGTGTTTTCGAGGTTTTATGAAAGTGAAATTCAAGAAAGTACATACATATGTTAAATTAAAGTGCGCCCCTGAAGTTCTCCAAACTGGAAACCCTATCTGTACTCCCCAAAACAACACAACTCGAGGGAATCTTATCACCCGGAACTAGAGCCATTGCGTCAGTTTATTGCGTTTCCGTGTATTAACACTCCAAGTTGTTTATTTTACGCCGCTTCTCCGCTGGAACAGGCCTTTGGTCGTCTGGATAAAGCAACATGGATATGTTTTCTTATGACACGTGCACCGAAAAGGTATATTATTTTAATGCTTAAGGCACAAATTGTGACAATGAATTTTTGTAACGCTTAAAATGTAACAGGTCTTCCACAGTTTGGTACCTAAATTTCAATGAATGAATAAAAATCCCATTTCAAATTTTCTAAAGAAAAGGACACCGAAATAAATCAAAATTTTCTGACAAGAATTTGTTGATTTGCATTTCGATTTTGTGTCCAGTAGCTGGCGACGTTTAAAAATAACACCGAAATCAACAAATCATCGAGGTAAAAAAAAAGAACGTTTTCAACGTGGTTTGGAACTCGGTCGGAGACGATGGGAACAAATAGTTCTTCTCTATTGAAAATTTTATATTTTACAGGGGCGTAACAATTCATTTTAGTTTAGATGTTCAAATAAAATTCAAATACTTAAGAATACTGTTCTTATTATTTTTAATCTGCATTTCTTATTTACACATATTCAGTCCCCACAAAGGAATCACTATCTTAGGAATGCACCGATGGCCAACAACAGCAACAAATATAAAAAAAAACATAAACAAGAACGTTGGCGATGCCCGAAAAAACAAGAATCAGACGACAATTTACGATTGGTATCATCATAATATAAAATTCAATACCGGTAGCCGAGCCGAATCGAGCCGAATTGTTCAAGTCTACAATTTTAGGTCTTTATGTGCGTGTTTGAGAGGATTACGCCTGGGCTTGTTAACCAGCTGCAATCCCTTTTCTCTCCCGACATTTATCAGGGATTATTTTTGACATGCACTTTCTGGAAGCGAGTACGTTCTAATAATTACGGGGCGTTTTCAAAAAAAAATGTGCCGGAAAAGTGCCTAATGAAAAATTGAAATATTTACCAGATGGAAACGAAGTCACTGCAGGAATTGTCCGAACGCCATACAGTGCCATATGCTGGGCATAGCTAGGCCAAGCAGTTGCCATTCTGGATGGCTCACTTTCTTGACACTGTAACTGACGATCGTGGTGCAAACAACGCTGTCGAAAATCACCGCAAGCCGACTGGATATGAGGTCCTTGCAAATTTGAAGCCGGCACTAATAGCTGTAGGGGAACTATGGCCTCGTAGTCCTGTTCCGATGATGAAGGCTGGTTAAGTGCCGGCTGTAGGTTAAATTCCTCAAGAATCAAATCCGTAAATTTTACGGCTTGCTTCAGGTCAGTTTCCACTAGAAATAATATTAATAAATTAACCTTTAAACTGCCAACGTTCCCCATTTGGGAACATAAAGTAAGACATGTGAAACTTGAAATTCTTCCACGTTTTCAAATAATTTTCGATGAACTAATTATTTTTCAACGGATAGTAATAAACTGCTCGGTATTATAAAGCATTTTGCTCAGTAAAAAATACTAACTGTTCAGTAAAAGTGCTGAAATGCGTTGTATTAGAACATAGAAAAATCTATTTTACTGAAAATTAAGTATTTTTAGCGAGCATTACAATAAAATAATAAGAATGTGAACATTGTATTTGTGAATAATACTGAGTATTTAATTTGTAGCATTTTTAAAGTTTGTCTTAGATTTTAGAAGTGTTCCTTCTCTTTTTTTAATGTATGTTTAATATATGAAAAAACTGAGAATTAATTTTGTAAACTTTTTTTATACAATAAAATGATATATGAAACTCTATTACAGTGTTTTTCTAAAATATGAGTCATTAATCACGAAGACAAATGAAAAAATTGTTTTATTTATTTAAAAAAGAATTGATATTCATAATAGATCAATGCTAAAATATACTAATTAACACTTGCCACTAAAAAATGGAATAATGAATTGAATTTTACAGCTGACTCTCAATGACCTTATCAAACTAATCCTGCTATGATTCTAGTCGATTTTGTCAGTTGACACTTCAGTGAAAGACACTTATTTTTGATAATCTTTGAAATCTTGAGTATATATATTCACCATTTTACATCACTATAAAACACAATATATTTATTTTCCTGACAAGGAAGAAAGCAAATAGTTACATCATCGTTTTTTGATTGAAATCCAAAGAGTTTCGTATATAGCTTAGAACAGAAAAGGCCAAACCTCTTTTCGAATGTGAAAAGATTAGTTAGATTTACTAGATAGATAGATAAATTCCTAAAATATTCGACATTCGTAAATGAAGAAGATAAAACGCCACCGTTGGTAAAATACGACAATAAAAGAAATAACACATCGATAGATTTGATTCGAAACCTTGAAAAAAGAATCGCGATACGTGATTGAGCTGATGTGAATGTGAGCAAAGTTGCGTCCCAAAGCATAGCTCATTTTGTCCTATGATAAAGGTGGTCTTTGCTAATAGGATTACTGTTGCTAATATCATATGCTCAGAACTCTAGAAGACTATCTAAGCCTACCAAGTTTACTATAACAGCGACGACAAACGAAAATTTAAAGTTTAAATATTTAAAATGGTCTCTCTTTACTTATCTGACTCCATCCATTATCGAATCTTTGGGCTACTTAAAGAAGTCGTTTGATGACAATAAATTTACGAGTAAAGATGAAGTACGTATCTTAGACGATTCATAAAACAAGTACGTGTATAAAACTGCACTTTTAAGTTGACACTAGTATGGTTAAAAGACAAAAATAAATAGACTTTGCCTTTTCTTGGATTGAGGGCTCCGAAAACCTTCATTAGCCACGTCGACTTGTACAGATTGTCCCAAATTCTCTATATTTACAGGGTTTTTCATTTGTTATGAAAAATAGAAATATCCAGTTTCTGGCATACTGGGCCTTTTCTGTAAAACAAAAGATGCTGCAAGCAGATTTTACCTTGCGCTCTTTATTTCTTAGATACAGGGTGATGTTTAAAATTTTTCATGTTAGGACCTCTGTTCTATCAGGTAAATCAATCTCAGGTATCTTTTTACTTATCCTAAAGGAGCACTGCTTCTTAGAAATCTTTAAAAGTAGAAACCACTGTTTTACTTGGTGATTTTCTCAAATCGATAATTTCTGAGGTATAGATCAATGTTATATTTTTTAAAGGAGACACCAACTATATTTTCTGTTCATTGGATTCATTTTTATATAGGCATTTCACAAATATACAGAGTATGCACAATCTTAACTGCCATAGACAAGGGGGTAGTTCTTCACGAAAGAATATAAAAAAAATTTATATAACCTAGGGTCCGGAAATGCTTTCTAAAGAAAATGCAGCCCTTTGAACATGGCAGTCAAAAAGTGGTTTTTATTTAATATCATTGGAACTACTTTAGGTACAGTTTTCAATTTTGTTATATTTGTTACTATTAGTTCGTATTTTCGGCAATTACAATTTAATATCGTGTTCAAAGGCGCAACTGCAGCCGGGCTGCTTTTAATTTTTCAGCCCTAACTTTTTCCATTGTGACTTTTTGGCATTTTTGTGTTAAGAAATATGACTTCTGATATTTTTCACATAAAAATTACACTTTTTTTATAGAGCTCACAAATGCATCGCTATCGAGAAAAATTGAGTTGAATAAAAAATAATTACGAAGTGAAGCATAAGATTTGTCAATTTATTAAAAAAAATATTTAAAACNATATTTTCTGTTCATTGGATTCATTTTTATATAGGCATTTCACAAATATACAGAGTATGCACAATCTTAACTGCCATAGACAAGGGGGTAGTTCTTCACGAAAGAATATAAAAAAAAATTTATATAACCTAGGGTCCGGAAATGCTTTCTAAAGAAAATGCAGCCCTTTGAACATGGCAGTCAAAAAGTGGTTTTTATTTAATATCATTGGAACTACTTTAGGTACAGTTTTCAATTTTGTTATATTTGTTACTATTAGTTCGTATTTTCGGCAATTACAATTTAATATCGTGTTCAAAGGCGCAACTGCAGCCGGGCTGCTTTTAATTTTTCAGCCCTAACTTTTTCCATTGTGACTTTTTGGCATTTTTGTGTTAAGAAATATGACTTCTGATATTTTTCACATAAAAATTACACTTTTTTTATAGAGCTCACAAATGCATCGCTATCGAGAAAAATTGAGTTGAATAAAAAATAATTACGAAGTGAAGCATAAGATTTGTCAATTTATTAAAAAAAATATTTAAAACGGTGCATCTGTGAGCTTTTAAACAACAGTGCGTTTTTTACATTAAAAATATCAGAACATTCTTTAACAAAAACGACAAAAAATAGCAAATGTTAGTACTAAAAATCAAAATCAGCTCTACTACAAATTAATAGTAGTAAATATCGTAATAAAATTGAAAATTGTACCTAAAATAGTTCCAATGATATTAAAAAAAACCACTTTTTGGCCGCCATGTTGAAAGGGCTGTATTTCTTTTAGAAGCCATTTCCGGACCCTAGGTTATATAAACTTTTCTAAATGTTTTTTTCATGCAGAGCGACTCCCTTCTCTATGGTAGCCAAAATTGTGGACACCTTGTATAATTCTCTATAATAAGTTTTTAAATAAGACGGAAAAACATTTGTTTTTCCTATTTCGCTTAAATTTTAATGATGAGCTGTCGATATTATTTATTCTTGTTTAAGATTGTTATAAGTTGTTATAGTTTAATGTTTATAATTTGTATTTTCTATGATAGATTTTATTGTTAAACTATTATTATATTAAATTAATTCAAATTCATTTTGAACTGGTTCTTCTAGAATAATAAGTATTTTTACGCATAAAAATGACTATGAACCATATATTTGAAAATTTTGGAAAAACATATTAGACAAGATTAATTTGTGTTATTGAATCCAATGAATATATAGAGCAAGCCTCCTAATAATATTTTAACAGGTTTGTTCACTGTTAACTTCTAAGATTAGCTGATACTATATGGACCAGTTAGCTGGCCCTCAAGATCACCGGATTTATTGGTCCTTGACTTTTCCTTGCGGGGTTATATACAAAATGAAGTACATGTATAGTATCATAATGCTGAAGATAGAATAAAAAAAATGTGTAAAATATGGTTGGGACATAATGAAAATCAATGTGAACAATTCGAGTGAAATTTATTTTTATTTAGAACCTTTTATTACCTGTTTTTTACTTTATTTCCATAGCCTATCAATAAAACTTTAGTAGCAAAATAGGAAAAAAAAATATTTTTCTACTCTTCAAAAAACTTGTTATATAGAATTATATATTTTTTAAATGTTTACATAAAAACAAACCCAATGAGTCCGAAACACTCAGGTATTTATAAAAATTTAAATTTTAATGTAAATTAATTAAAACCATTTAAAAAAATGTAAATTTGAGACTCTATCTCAAAAATGGTTGGTTTGAGAAACAAGTATGTTCCTGATTTTTACGTTAAAAGATCTATAAAAAGCAGTTTTTTATCTTTTCGATAAATTATCAGATACGAAAGAAGTTCTAAATTGCTAATTTCTAAAATCGCCAAGTATTTCAGAAACCGAGAATGGTAAAATTAGTTTGCAGCATATTTTGTTTTAAGAAAAAGTGACTCAATGTCTTGAAAACTACACTTTTCTATATGTATTTGATAACACACCGAACACTCTCTAAATACAATAGATTTCGCACACCCGGTACACATGATTAAGTAACTGTGCACGCATGTACCAAGATGTTCAAGTGCTAAACACTTTTAAAACACTGGAAAAAAAGTTATAGAATTATACAGTTACACTTGTTTTTGAGAGTTCTTTAATAATTTTTTTTTAATAATGCTTCGAAAGGGTTAAATTTATTTTTAAATCTGCTTTGTAAGTACTTAAAGAAAATATTGATTTGAAAACATTTAAAGAAAGAACCGCTTAGTTTTTGTTGTTTACACCGACAAAGTAGCGGTATTTTTTCATGTTTAATTTTAAACTTTTTGAAATCACACCCAAACATTGTAGGGGTTATTCCGTAAATAAACATACCGAATTTGTAATTATTTTTTAAAAACCACACACAGTGCCGGTTAACTTCTTTTCGAAGAATAGGTTAAAGGGTTCATTGTTCAGTCTTGCTTATGAACTGCATGGTGCTTTTAAGTACAATATTTTGTGAAAAACTTAACGACTAAAAATAAAATACCGGAAAAAAATAGATAAATAGATATTCGAAGAAACCATTCTTGGGTCGTCATTTTACTTCTGAATTTACCAACACCGATTTACACGCAATCGTTTACCGAGGTGTAAATAAATAATTCCATAACGTGAATGTAATTATCACGTAATTATTGTAATCGACTTAGCATCTAGATGATTAAATTGTTAATATTATTCCTCATCTCTATAGTAATATAATAGACAAATATGCAAAAGGACTGTTTAACTTCTCTGGCGAGACTATTTATTTATCGTTATTTCATTGAAATAATTATCACATTTCATGGCAGACCGTCAATAAAACTGTTCCCATGAGTCTCTTAATTTATCATCAGTTACCGTCATCTATATTTTAGTTGCATATTTATGTTATTCACTAATAAAATTTGCCATTTGAATTGCATATCCTGCGAAAGTGATTAATTTTCCCATATTTTATTTTTCGGATCGAAAATTAAAATAGGTAAGTTTTACAGATTGTAATGGAATAGCAATTAACTATGGAGATATAATTAAAACTAATTAAGATACTTAAAAAACCCATAGATATTAATTTCTGTTATCCGTAATACTTTATGAATAACCAACATAAATTAAATTTTGATTAATTAGGCTAACAGTAATTTATTTAACAACGAGATCATTAAAATGGTCATTTCGATTCAAAATTATAATGAAACCCACAACCCATTTCATTAAAAGACAAAGTTAGTACATCGATTAAACTGTTGCAAAAAAAGATTATTAATGTTCTCGAATGCAATCGATCGTTAAAAATCGAGAATTAACAAAAAATAAGATAAACGAAAAATCTTTCATATCAAAATTTTGTTGTTGCTGATTTTCCAGAATGTTTGATAAAATGTTTTCTAGAGAATTTAAAATTTTGAAATAAGTATCCATTACTTCCAAGAAAAAAATAGAAGTTAAAATCTGTGGACGATTTAAGTAATATTTGAAATAACATTATATTGAACATTAAACACTGCAAAACGTGTTTATTCATTTTCAATCGATATGAAGATTAATTGAAAACCCTAATTTGAAAAATATGCAATTTTTTATTAACTGTCGGAACTTGATTTTGATCAAGTTAAGATTTTAAACATAGTTTTATGAATTCTGAAGACGCACTATTTTTTGAGAATGGAAAATCTAACCTAAATTCGAAGTATATTGCAGAAAAAAATTTCAAAAACAAATGACATCAAAAAGAACTAGAAGCAATTCTGTTTGCTCAAAATTAGAAGAGAAAAGGTGCCTTTAATGTATGTTATCTCTATAATTTGCTCAGCAATAATTAGGCCGCTTTTGCGTAAACAGCCTCGTATAACAATCACAAAAAAAAAGTTCTATGTAAATTGACGTGTATCTAACTGTAATTAATTCGAAGCAGGCACGGCTTTGTCAACATAAATTCCCTATAAGAAGGTGTAATAGGGCAGTACCACATAATTGTAATTATCCAAATACATTGATGCATGGCCATTAACATTGTATTTTGTATTACAGGTGGCGTATTCAAAATTATAATTTACGATTTACCCAGAAAGGGCTACTCGCGTATTTATTGTTTCGGTAAATTATATGGAGCGTATTAATAAGCCACGGCAAACATGATAAAAAAGAACTTGCTTAAAATTAATTGCTCGTAAATTATGTCATTCGCGAAAGCAGTACCCGTGTGCGAGCTGCTACAAATCTGTGAACATGAATAATCAAGCAATTTTTCATGTTTTAACTTATAAAATATGGCTTTAATTAAAAAAAATATATGTTACCTAGTTGTTGCACTTCGTTGTATTCGTCCTCTAACAAGAATTCCTCTGATGACGAGTTCTGGATTTAAAAAATGAAATTTTAATTTAATTAGCACGAGCACTTGTTTTAGAATAAAATTACGAAAACATGATAAAGTTTCAAATACAAATACAACCGTCTGTTTATCTAGCCAAAAGAATACTAGATAGGTCTAGGATCAGAGGGTGGCTCGTTTAGGGTGGTCAGGTATATTAGAAATAAGGTGGGGCAAAAGATTTACTAATTGTAAGTTTAAGTGGGAATTACTGCACTCCTAACTTTATTGTTATACAAACTATGAAAACATTAAAGGATTCATCAACAATTCATTGATTGTGCTGCATTGGGGCCCTAAATAGTTTATTATTAAAGGTCTTTGAGTAAACATGTTGCAGCCTGTCCGATACGAAATAAGCCATTACATGTAAGCAACGTTATTAAGGCTTTTAAAAAATATAATAAAATTGAATGAAACAATACTTACTATAAAACACTTAGACATCTCAGACTCTCTTGCACTTTTACTCTCTTTGTTTCTCTTTCTCTTACTCCCACTCTATCTGTTTCTAATAGAGATATCACACAACGAAAAAAGGTAGAGGGTTACAATTTTACAGGCTTGAGAAATGAGACTAACTAAAGTTTCTACGGTTGGTTTTAAATGAAAAATTAGACATTTTGGAGGGGGTGTAAAGGTAAAAATGACGTTCGCGTTTTCAAAACTTAACGTCCTGTTTACGACTAAAATTTATGGCCCATTTTTCACAGCTATAGAACTTCGTAGATATACGAAGAGGTAGAATATTTGAAATATGTATATTGTAAGCCAGGGGTGGCGAACCTTTTTATACCCGCGTGCCAATTTTTTTACATTTTAGCATTTTCAAATGACATGCCACGAACTCGAATTTATGATGACATAAAAATGGTCGTCTCTTATGACAAGCCTGTTCATAATTCGTTATTTACAAACGTCAGTCATACGTTACACATATATTTATTATTTTTCCTGTGCGTCGCTAAAATTCTTCTATGTGCCACACATGGCACGTGTACCATAGATTCGCCATCCGTGTAGGAAGGAATTTAAAAATGGACATTGAAACGTGGGATTTCTAAGACAAAATAACTGTTAGATATTTTTTAATTTTCGCTTGAAAGAAAATAATGTTTCCCATTTTCATCTATATATTTATTGAAATTTTATATCTTAGAACAGGGTCAGACAAATCGAATACATGTCCGGGGTAATATTTTGACTGAATGCATTCCTTTTCTTAGAAGTCATAACCATTGCGATATCTTTTTTGAATGACTTGAACCACAGTTACAGTCATTCTTTTTTTTAAGGAAGGCAATTTACCTTTTCGTGCAGGGTCTTAAAACTGATAGAGCCGGTCCTGCTTACAAGAATTACATCTTATATTAATTGCATTAATTACAGTTAAATATTACAATGATACTTAGTGCTTTACATCTATTATTTATTCTTCAGTTTCAATTGCTTAATAACGAATAAACTTTATGCTACCGACGAAAAAACCGATGAATATCCTATTTGGTTGTGAAATAACAATTCTTCCTTATCTACTTCAAAGTTCTGGATATAAATACTTAAGTACTTAACGAACTAGAAGATAGTAAGAAATCCTTGAAGAAGTCTGCCGAACAAAAGGTATAATAAATATCTCTATAAATATTTTTGGTCTTTAAGCAGTTTATGCTAAAAGATCTATAACCATCCCCTGTAATTTCAAAGTAAATTTTAGAAATGCATAATAAAAACCAATAAAAACCCAAGGACACCCATAAAACTAACTATAAATAATGTGAAAATTTACTTATTCTTAATTGGCAATGAAATTTATTAGGCTACCTATTATCTTTTAATAGGCGTGTAAAAATTTAAAAATTTGAAAGAGTCATTTAGTTAAAATCATAGATATGTATAATAAAACACAAAGCCGTAGTAGAGTACGTTACACTAATGCAATTTAGTAACTAAGAAAGTCACTAGCACAGTTTATAAATCCTAAGATATAAGCGGCTTTCTGCACTTCGGAGCGTCACGCGCCTTTATAGTTCTTTAGCTACCTAGTTGTGTACATTAACACTAGTTTATCCTGATTATCCGGAATAATTCCCTTTACTATTATTTGCTCTTCAACCTTTCGTCTATTTAACTGGTTTTTAAGGAGCTTTGCACGGATTACATTTATCTAATATCGCGCAAATATTTCTCCAGTTGCATGCTAGAATTTTATCCATTATTCAATTTATAACATGCACACCACTGACAGCTTCATTAATTAATTAATTATTTAGGTTCATATTGTTGGTGATTAAAGAAAAAAATCTTAAAAAGATCATTCAATAATTACTCGTATACCTTCAGTTTAGATGTCCAGTTTCTGAAAGGCTCAATTCTGTATCGTTCACTTCAAGTCCCAGAAGTTATTTTCCACACGTCACGCCCAAAACCAATCAAAATAGAGGGCGTGACTGGTTCGCGACTGCGGTTTCCGCCTCCTGTGACTATATGTATTACGTCACCGAGCGCTCCCCACCAGGCCAGCTGCGATGATTTTTTTCCTTTTGTCATGCCAATAAAACAAGCGAGGGTCGATGCGGGAAAACACCGAAAGGAGTTGGCGGGCCGGTGTTCTTTTTGTTGACAGTTGATGGAATTGGAAAACTGGACTTTTATCTTAGGTTTTTTGCAAATTTTTTTTTTATGTAGTAGTATTATTTTGTTCTCTATGCCATTCAGTAAATTGTAGATTTTTATTTATAACACATTATATGTCTATAGAAAAACTTGAACTTTAAATGACATGTTATTATTTTTAAGTCGTGGATGATTTAGAAAAGAGATTTGTGAATCTTTCTTTTGAAACGAAATCATCTCTAAAATACCAAATTATTTAACGAACCCTTTTTCATGAACTTTTTTTTTATAACTGACAAATCAACTGGATAGTTAAGAATTTTGATTTAAAGTCTACTGACATAAAATGTTAAGCCATTGCTAAGTTGTCTAATGGGCCGATTCTGTTCTAATTTGTAAAAGTTGTATAAAAAAATCTGTAATCTCGTCGGAAATTCTGTTATTCCTGTAAACACTGTAAATCTTACAGATTTGTAAATATTTTACGACCGTCACCATAGCAAACCGAATCTGTAACTGCTCATCTGACAGGAAACATATGAGAATATCAGAATCTGCACATGTGTAAATATGCTGTTTATGAATTTCTATAAGTTATAGATCTATAGCGTTACAAGAAAATAGCAGAATTGACCCATAAATGTGACAAAGTTAGATGTGTTAATGAAAATTGTACTTTAATGGAATAAAGTCGCCAAACGTGGAAAATTAATTGTGAAAAAAAAAATGGACAAAATCAATTCGAGTATCCTACAAGTTTTATTTAGGTAGAACAAATTGTCTTCTAAAATAACAACGTAACTTTAAGTTCTCTTTACATCTATAATGAGGCAAAAGAAGTTTCTTTAAGCAGTCAAAATGTTGGGTGCCCAAAAAGGAATACCAGTTGGTTTATCCTAATGTGGAAGATGATACGAGTATAAATTATTGAAAGGAAATTAATTAATGTTGCCATTTTATTGCTGGTCTACTGTGTTATTTAATAAAATCGAAAAGCTTATAGAATAGTGCAGAATATTATAAAAAAATATTGCAATCATAGAAATGTCGAATCCATAAGGTGCAAATGTCCATTTCATGAAAAGAATATCCATTTCAATGTAAGGTAAGGTAAGTTAAGGTATGATTATCATATAGAGTTATATAGAAGTGAATATCCTTTTCATGAAATTGACAATTACACCTTAAGGATTCGATAGAAGACAGATATCGAATTTTTAGTATTCCACAATAGAAGGTAAGGTGGAAAGGGGGAGGGTCCGATTAGTTTTCGAAAAATTCGACATTTAATACATACATTTTTAAGTTCTTTTTCAAATATTTCAAATGTGTTAGTATCGACGAGTAGTGAGGTCAATACACCATAATTCGCATTGCCAAAAATACCAATTCTCATTTTTATAGAAAAATGACAACTACTGTACATTTACCACACGTATGTAGCAAATTCGTAGTTCAGCTAGGTGTTTAAAATGTTTTGAAATGTATTTTTCTGTTATAGAGCAAAACCGGGCTTACAATTAGTGATAAACTATTTACAAGATGCAATTTACCGTATTAAAATAAGTTGTGTACAAAAGTTAGTCATTTATAAAGAAAACATGGTTTTTTACTTGATATAAATGAGTTATTTGTATACAAAAAACATATAAATCAGTGTAATGTTTATAACAAATACATCTCTGTTAATTACTTCATTCTAACTTAATATAAGCTTCTAGCTGTTGGCTATTACAATTGCATTTATGTAAGAATACATTCAGAACATTTACGATCTTGCCCCATTTACAAATTTACCACAATCCACTTTGCATAGTATTTAAACATAATTAGTTGATAAGTAAATTACCATCTCTGGCATGTCAAATATGTAAATAATATAAATATTTACATTTCCCGTATGACTAATAAAATAAAAAAATTGAATAGTTCCGTAATAAAAATAATTATTAACAAAAGCAAACATTTTAAGAACTGGAAAAACAGATTTTACCTGATATTAGTGTTAGTTGCACCTGAAATTAGGTGCAAATATCTAAAAGCGCTGTTTTTCACAAAGATGTAAAAGTTACATATATATTATGTAATTCATATAGAGATGAAGTTTAATTAGTTTACTGAGATGAAGATATCGACATTTTGATGGCACAAACGAGGATATTCCATATTTGGCGAATTTACTCTACGTGAAACAAAAATATATAGTAAAATACCAAAAAATATTTAAAATATTTATATTACTTTAATTAATTTCAAAATTTTTTCACAAATCCAATACTAAAATTATTTTCTGAGCGTTATGTCTATTTTAGTTCTTTATTTTTCATCTACATTGGTCTAAGCTTTTCGCCTTTCGGCATCATCAGGACCAAAATTCTAGAATATAACAATTTAATGCTTATTTACAATATTATCCCGGATTATACATACCGTCAATAATATTATAAATAAGCATTAAATTGTTATATTCTAGAATTTTGGTCCTGATGATGCCGAAAGGCGAAAAGCTTAGACCAATGTAGATGAAAAATAAAGAACTAAAATAGACATAACGCTCAGAAAATAATTTTAGTATTGGATTTGTGAAAAAATTTTGAAATTAATTAAAGTAATATAAATATTTTAAATATTTTTTGGTATTTTACTATATATTTTTGTTTCACGTAGAGTAAATTCGCCAAATATGGAATATCCTCGTTTGTGCCATCAAAATGTCGATATCTTCATCTCAGTAAACTAATTAAACTTCATCTCTATATGAATTACATAATATATATGTAACTTTTACATCTTTGTGAAAAACAGCGCTTTTAGATATTTGCACCTAATTTCAGGTGCAACTAACACTAATATCAGGTAAAATCTGTTTTTCCAGTTCTTAAAATGTTTGCTTTTGTTAATAATTATTTTTATTACGGAACTATTCAATTTTTTTATTTTATTAGTCATACGGGAAATGTAAATATTTATATTATTTACATATTTGACATGCCAGAGATGGTAATTTACTTATCAACTAATTATGTTTAAATACTATGCAAAGTGGATTGTGGTAAATTTGTAAATGGGGCAAGATCGTAAATGTTCTGAATGTATTCTTACATAAATGCAATTGTAATAGCCAACAGCTAGAAGCTTATATTAAGTTAGAATGAAGTAATTAACAGAGATGTATTTGTTATAAACATTACACTGATTTATATGTTTTTTGTATACAAATAACTCATTTATATCAAGTAAAAAACCATGTTTTCTTTATAAATGACTAACTTTTGTACACAACTTATTTTAATACGGTAAATTGCATCTTGTAAATAGTTTATCACTAATTGTAAGCCCGGTTTTGCTCTATAACAGAAAAATACATTTCAAAACATTTTAAACACCTAGCTGAACTACGAATTTGCTACATACGTGTGGTAAATGTACAGTAGTTGTCATTTTTCTATAAAAATGAGAATTGGTATTTTTGGCAATGCGAATTATGGTGTATTGACCTCACTACTCGTCGATACTAACACATTTGAAATATTTGAAAAAGAACTTAAAAATGTATGTATTAAATGTCGAATTTTTCGAAAACTAATCGGACCCTCCCCCTTTCCACCTTACCTTCTATTGTGGAATACTAAAAATTCGATATCTGTCTTCTATCGAATCCTTAAGGTGTAATTGTCAATTTCATGAAAAGGATATTCACTTCTATATAACTCTATATGATAATCATACCTTAACTTACCTTACCTTACATTGAAATGGATATTCTTTTCATGAAATGGACATTTGCACCTTATGGATTCGACATTTCTATGATTGCAATATTTTTTTATAATATTCTGCACTATTCTATAAGCTTTTCGATTTTATTAAATAACACAGTAGACCAGCAATAAAATGGCAACATTAATTAATTTCCTTTCAATAATTTATACTCGTATCATCTTCCACATTAGGATAAACCAACTGGTATTCCTTTTTGGGCACCCAACATTTTGACTGCTTAAAGAAACTTCTTTTGCCTCATTATAGATGTAAAGAGAACTTAAAGTTACGTTGTTATTTTAGAAGACAATTTGTTCTACCTAAATAAAACTTGTAGGATACTCGAATTGATTTTGTCCATTTTTTTTTCACAATTAATTTTCCACGTTTGGCGACTTTATTCCATTAAAGTACAATTTTCATTAACACATCTAACTTTGTCACATTTATGGGTCAATTCTGCTATTTTCTTGTAACGCTATAGATCTATAACTTATAGAAATTCATAAACAGCATATT
>JABRWK010000047.1:148367-194096 GCA_013372445.1 Hypothenemus hampei
TTGTTATATTCTAGAATTTTTGGTCCTGATGATGCCGAAAGGCGAAAAGCTTAGACCAATGTAGATGAAAAATAAAGAACTAAAATAGACATAACGCTCAGAAAATAATTTTAGTATTGGATTTGTGAAAAAATTTTGAAATTCATTAAATATCACACTGAATTTGAGCCAAAACTCCCTAAAACATTAATAATATTACTTTGTTGTTGTTGGTTGTTTATCAATTTATTTTATAAATTTAAATATTTCTAGTTTATAACTCCGTAAGTTTTTATAATTTTAATTAAAATTATTAAATAAAACAGTGAAGGTTGGAAAAGTTTTTTCCTTTTATAAAAAAAATTCATTCATTTTCCTTACTCGCTCCTTAATAATCATTTATTTCCTATTTTAATTAGACGTTCGCATACACGCATTTCAAATTAATATGGATTGCCTTCGGAAGAGGCATACCAAGTAATACGGGTGCCTTAATTATTAAGTATTACAAATACGTTTTTAAAAACAACTCATCGACTAAATGTTACTTTATATAGTCTGCCGTTCCTACTTTAATTTGTATCATTAATAAAACGAAACAATAGTATATTATGTAGTGAGAGAAAAATACTGAGGCATCACTCGAATTGCTCGAATAATGCAGTTTCAGCTCGATCTACTGACATTACAAATTCTATTTTTCGTGTGGGTTATGTAAAAAAAATATTTGCCAGATGAACTGCAATATTTGCAATATTGATGCTTTTTTTTTAATATTTGCCCACCAGTTAAATCCACAAGAATGTATCATTGTGGTCCGCAATATAATTTTCCGCCTCACCGCTCACCACCCTATCCCGGGACTAGCTCTGAGGACGGGAATAATTAGATCGACGATGCGAAACGCAAGCCCTAAACTCCCTTAAGATTTGTTATCTAAAGAGTGGAGGATTGTGTTACAAATCCTTTGTCGATTGTACGTTAATAAATTCTTAATGTGGAAGGGCGCAATTCGATTCAGTATCCAGTTTTGGAAGTTCAAGCTTAATGTGCGCTTAACGGAATTTAATTAATAAAAATCAGTGAGGAAATATTTCAATATCATAGAGGGTGTCCGTAATTTAGATATCCAAACTTAGGGTTTAGGGTTCGAATTCTAAGAGATACAAATGTCCTCAAAGATGTGCTTATTTTCAAGAAATTTTCGAGAATATTGCGAACAAAGAAAAACAAATCAAGTTTGACAGTCCGTATAATAATTTGGAATTTGTCACCTTCTTGAGTACCTACCCATAGGAAAGCTATTTAGGTTAAAAGCAGAGATACTAAAAAGATAAGTATTTAATTGAACTGGTCGATTATTGAAAAATATTTCACATAATGAGCGGGTTTACGAAAGTGAAACAAATTTCTATGTAAATTTCTGAAAGTGGCAACAATGATGATGGCGCGCGCGTACGCTAACTGAAGAAGAAAAAAACATTTGAAATTCCTTAAAGCCCATAATAAAATCATAGTTTTATGGGTTTATATGTCAAATCGAATTAAAGAATACACGTATTGGTTACGACATCTCATTAATATGGATAGCACTTGGTCGGAAATCATCTTGTTTTCACAATGTACCTACTAACTAAATATAAAAATAATACTTATTTAAATTCGTTAAGCCATCCTCGTTAAAAATGAACAAATTATAAACTAAAAATAAATTTATAATAATTAATCATAAAAGACGAACGACCCATTATAATAAATGACTAATCACAAACCAGTTTTTTCCTATAGAAATGCCCTGCTAAAAAAGACGATAAAGAGGGCGCGATTCGTTGAATTCCAACATAAAAATTTATTTTACGAGCTTTATTTTTTTCATAATTAATATCTAAACTTTGTCGATTGGCTACCGAATCTCGTTCGGGCGCTATTTCATGAAATTATCAACATATGTATGTAAATTAGTTTTTCTTATATGGAGATCGAAACACATTTAGTGGTGTAATAAATGGGAACATCAAATTTAGGTATATGTTTCTGAGATGGATTTCGAACTGATGAGAGTTATTTATATGACCAAAATGCATAAATATATTAGATATAATTTTTTATGCAATATTCTTAGTCATTCCTAAGAAATATAACCATATATTTAGAGAATGTCCAAGAACTATTTTATTAAAATGAATAAAATGTTGAATATGCAATTCATTTTCCTTTAAAATTGTTTATAGATAGTATGTTGTAGCCATGAAGATAACATACAAGTCATTTTTCAATTAGTGGTATTTTGACTATTCGATTCATTCAGTTTCAATATCTCATTCAAAAATTTTTATTAAAAATTTAAACTTGGAAATTTTTAAATATCGAATTATTTTCTTTTGTTTAAAGGCTCAACCAATTACGAAAATTTTGCCATATTTCATTGGAAGACCATACAATTAGATCAGAATTTTCTGAAGAATATTATAACAGGAGATGTGTCGTGAAAAATATTTGAAATATGGAATATTCAATATATTTTATCATTCTAGATAGTCTCCCATTAATTCAACACTTATCAGTATGCAATAGTTTAATTTTTTCACAAACAATTACTATTCTCTCTGCAACCACCTTTCCACAACCCCATTTATGTTCTTGTTCGAAGAAATTTTTGATCCTTTAAGCTTTTATTGAAATCAGTAAAGAGATACTTCGAAGCAACTAAATTAAATGAATAAAGCGGATGTTTTAGCGATTAAAACTTCATATCACGAATTATTAATAGCAATGCCAAACTTGTAAATTGGAACATTGTCTTGCTGAAACAAAAATCCATTTGGAAAGTTCGAGAAGTAGATGTATGGTTCCTAAAATGATTCTATCTTTTCGTGAAATGTATCCCAACCAAGCCTAATCGTTTCGTTTGAACTGTACATCCACTTCACGAAATATATAATTTCGTCAAATGGATATGTTAAATCCATTATTTTTACGCTCAGCTTTATTAATGGTGCTAAAACATATTTTTCTATGATGGTTTTTTGTTTTTCCAAGTAATATGATACACTGAATTTCCGAAAAATACCATAACATGAACCTTTTCAGCAAATTTTCGAATGAAATATTTCTTTGATTTTATAGACCCAAAATGATTTCATTTTATTGCTATTTAGCTTAGGGATTCCAAAAAGGACTTCCTCTACAATGATAATTCGGTTAATAAAATTCGGATCGCTTTTAATTCCAGCATAGTCATTTGGATCTATTTCGGAGAAATGCTTTTCCTACACAAATTGCCACGACTAATGTAATGAACAAGTTCATATAAAATATGGACTGTTACAGCCTAATTTAAATTTTTCCCTTTTAAGAAATTTTTGTCCTATTGAATTGTATTCTTGTTACGGTTTTCAATTTATCGATTATTTTATTTTTATTATTTTTTGACTCCAGAATAAATAACCGATCTATTACTTGTGGCGTCATCTAATGGGTTCCTGATTTTAATGACACTGAATTTACAGTTAACCGTTTGAGAAAATTTGTTTAAATATTTTTTTTTCATTACCGGAAGACTAAAACATCCCACTTCCTTGACAGTTAAAGTACAACATAGAATTTTTCCGAATCGATTCGAGAGGCAAAAAGAATGAGTCAGTCAAGTGTTATTTTTCAATCTTCGAGTAATGCAATCTAAAATTATTAAAATAAATTTTCGCAAACGGTTTCCTCTAAATTTGGTACAATTAGAACCAGAAACCAAGTAGATGACGTCAGATGTATATAGGTGCTTCGTTATGCTGCAGTCTAACAAATAATATACAAATATCAAATAATTTAAACAAAACGGAATCAATAAATTTAAAAGCGTAACACGGAAGCTACCCAATTTTCGACAGTGAAATACACCATGAGGCAGGATGGCACTCACCATGAAACGTACTTAGCATATCTTTTTAAATCTCCTTGTCTCGTTTGTTATTTCAAAATATATGAAAATAGCATTAATTGAATTATTATATTCATCAAATTATTAATTATTATATTTCTATTTGTGTACTCTTTCGAAGTGAATAATATATACTGTATATATTTCTATAAAAGAAAATTAATGAAACACTTTCGCCTAATGGCAGGTTAATAAACAATATTTTTTCTTTCTTGTAATTATTTTTCGTTCCTTTCTGGGTCGTATATGTACATAATAATGGAGAACCTGTTTTTAGAAGCGACAAAAAGATACTTATTCAAATTTGTAGATGTACGGCAGTTATTTATTGTCGGTTGACTTATGAGCGTGAAAACTGGCCGTCAGACACCGAGAGAGAAAAAAAGAATTAATTCATTCTTAAAGATTTTTTATTCGAATAATTCTGGTAGCCGCATCCCGTACCCGATCTTGAATTATTCGAAATTCATGCTGTTCCATTATAGTTGCTCTTCGATTTTCTTTTTTCGGAATTATAGTGGGTTAATAAAAAAACGAAATATGTATTAACACGTTTGCGACTCTCATCAAACCACTCAGTTCATGTAAAATATCGCTTCTCTTGTTAAAATGGACAGGTGCATCCGCTACCGGAGTTGACGTTTTGATTTATTATCGACTGTAATTATTATAAACGTATCGAAATTTTTCTTTTTAAGGGTGCCTGATTTGCATACTTTAAAATACTTCAGTATAAGACCGACGATTAAAGGAATACAATATATTATTTATTCATGTCACCCAATTTGAAGAAAAATAACAGGTACATTCATATTTCAAAATAGTATTACTTAAAACTCATATCATTTATTATGATAATGTTTTTCAAAAATTCTATTGCAGGAGGTGATTCAGACCTATTTATATTTTGTTCTGCTTTAATCTTCAATGAAATTCCAGATTTTGAGCTCCAACATATTAGACGAAGAACCGAATCAATCAATTACGTACATACAATTAATAATCAGCAAGAGGATTTCTGTAAACCCTTTGTCACTTAGATCCTTGAATCCTATCTGACAACCTGCCCTTTTTAATTGTGATCTTAAAAATTTAGACCAGGGTTTTTGACAAGTCTTAGGAATTGAATCACATTTACCTTCTTCAGATTTTCTGAATTCAAAGGTAAAGTTTTTGGACAACAACATACAATGTGATTTCTGTCTCCTCCACACAACTGACAATTGACTCGTCGACAAATCCGAATCTAAATAGATATTCGTCTGGGGCAATGTGCCCTGTGATCATATTAATAGTCGCCTTTAGTCTGTCCTTAGCTGTTGTCAGTAATTGTTTGATAATTGTTGGCATTATTTTATACATTAGAAATTTTGCCTCTCTGGATTTAGTCATCATTCTCCATCGGTTGTCATGTTCTCTGTCTAGATTGTTCTTATTTATTTATTTTCCCATGATAAAAAAAACCTCCACAATCCTCTTTGACAGTTCTTTTTAACCAAACCGTCTATCACTTCATTTCCTTGGATTCTCCAATGACCAGGAACACAGAGTAAGGTCCTGCTATTGCGCCCCAATCTGCTTATGTGCTAACATAACAGTAACTATATATCGTTATGCATTTTTTTTTTCAACATTTCTCATTGAACCATAAGAGAGCCAAACCTCTTCTAATCTGCGGACAAATAAAGTTTTGATTTTACGAATACTATCTGGTAATGGCTCTATATTATGTGCAGAATTTATTTTCAGAATGTTGTATTTTTTCTTAAAACTAATATTATAAACTATTAAGTTTATGTTGTCCTTCGGATCACCGTATAATTGAGGTTACAAAAGGTGGGCGAGAAATTGCCATGCCACGAAACAAATTCTTCATGTCCAATGCCATAAAGTGATAAAGTTTGACAGGCACTAATATAAACTCATAAAAAATAATAACAAATTTAACATTTAAAAACAAGTAAATTTGTATTTTCCCATAATTTCTAACGAAAGTGTTAATTTTTATTGAAAACTTCCGATCTGAAACTAATTTAAACAAATGTTAAAAAGGCCAGATTTGAAATTCCGATAAGGCAAATTGATTTGTCAAAAATTCAAAACTATTTCAATAAATCACGGGACATCGAGACGGCAATATTTTCTATTTGCTTAATTGAATTAACAATTCAGCATGTGCGTTTGACGTTAACGGCCCCATTATAGCGAGTTCCTTATGCATAATTTATCGGAAATTGTTAGATTATTGCGTTAAAAAGTTTAAAAACAAATTAATTATTCGTTTTGTCAGCTATTATTAGTTACCGAGAACCTCTCGCTTAGAAAACGATTCTTTTACGATACACTCTAGGAGTCACATGAAAACTCTTTGATCAATTGAAAACTTTATTTCAAATCATGATATTAAAGGAAAAAAAAATAAAAATATTTTAAACAGGGATAATTTATTGTTAAATTTGAATTTCAATGGAAATCTTGAAATCATAAAATATTTCAATCGTATCAAGCTTATTAAATTTTCTCAAGTTTATAACATTCTTTAAATCATGTCACTGCAAATGGGCATTTGAATTATTGTTAACGATAAATTAACACAGTATCCAATAACCTGCGCGTGCACGCCCGAAACTTGTCGGAATAACGGCTGTCTATCTGTTAAATATGCATTCTTTCGATTAAGATACCTTCTTCGGTGCTTTAAAAATTATCAAAAAAATATATAAATATATATATTCTCATTATATTTATTGTGTTAAAACAAGTAACATTCGAAGATAGATAATGATGGAGGTCCAGAACCGTTAACTGGAAAACATCTAAAAGTGTATATATTTCTAAACGTAACAACACACTGTATATCTTTTAAATTATTTGTATGTTTGAATCAATTGGCATGGTTTGATGGCATTTACTGCGTATAATGTATATTTAAAATGAATTACAGTTTAAGCTTAAAAATACAGTTCATATTTGGCTTTGGTGAAAAGTGACCTTGCAGTGCTTCTGCTATCCAATATTTGCTTGTAAAGTCCTGGTCCTTGGATGACTTAGATTCTGCAGGTACAGACCAAATTCGTCATGGGTTTTAAAGAACGGAGACACTAAATTGCTGTAATAGTTAAGGTGACCCTTCATCGCGAAAACATCAAACAATTAAGATTTTTACCTAGGATTTAAATACTAGGAATCTAATTAAAGGCAAATTTACAAAACGTTTCAGTTAATGAGTCCTAGGAATTAGTTGAATGAAATTTACAACTATATTTTGCGAACGTTTGATAACAATTTCCTTGAAAGCTTCTAAAAACAGAAATATCTTCAGAAAAAAGGTAAAACTAAGACTTGTACTAAATATGTAGACCACACTCGAACAAAATCAAAGAATAAATTTCGAGGATGAGATCGTCGACCTTGCTTTCCTATGTAAACACCGCAACGCTGTAAAAGAACAAAAAGGACGGCTCTCTTCTGACCATAAGGACCAAAATAATACAGGTTCCAATAAATTCAGATTAGGCCTTTTTTAATCCACGGTAGTCGACGCTCGGTTAAACGGAGGGCAGTGTTATCGGTTGCAACGGACCGAGGTTAAAATTTGATTTATAACTGTGATTGTTGAACGTTTTTATTTTATTTTTTCCACCCGAGACTTCTTTCTGTGACAAATGGTCCTCGTGTATGGAGATATGTCCGATGTACGTGTGTACTATGGGAGGCGCAACTTAAATTAATCTTATTCTGTCACGAAATGTTCATTTAGAACTTTTTAGTAACCAGGAAATGTCAATATATTAGATTTTCCTCTTCTGTAAGTACCTACTCTTCTAAATATCTCTGATGGGTTAATGTTAAAAATCATAATATTTATATTCGATGATGGGTTGAGAAGGTCCCAACTTGTCCTTACGAGATACATAAGTATGTAAATTTTCATGAGAAACCCCTGCTGATTATTTCACCAAGTGACACCCTTCAATAAGTTTTGGCTTTTAGTTTTGGTTTAGGCTTTGCAATTTCACGACGTTATGTCAATAAATTTTCATTTGATACATCACGAACGTGAACAGTTATTCTATTTCCTGGACATTGAAAGGCATTTGTAAAGTGTATAGGATGTTTCTCCATTTTTTCTTAAGGTCTATGTATCCACAGAAGAAATATACATGTAATTACTACAAACAAATATAAAAAATTTACATTTTCTCTATTGCGAAATTACAGAGAACGTTGTCCAATCAGTAAAAGTCCAAGAAGTAAAGAGACGTAAGAGAATCCTTCACCATTTCTCCTTTTTTCTACAACAGAGACAACTAACGAGATTTATGGTTTCATAAAGTACTTACAGTTTTCAATTATCAACTTGTTTCTTTTCGATTACTGCGACGGTTAGTTTAAGGCCCAAAACCGTCAAAGTAACAAATCTTATTACAATGGTTGACCTTACAAAATACGTGCGATAAATACTGCAAGTACACTTCCTTATAAATTTGAAATGTTATCGAATTGTCATAAAAACATGTAATACCTTCTTGCCATTAACTTTACTTGATAACTTAAATAATGAAATGCAAAAGATAACGATCTGATGCGGAGCAGCAACTAGTGACCAACATTGAAATAAGGCCGTCGGCCGTCAGTTACTCCATACACACGCCCCGTCGACTTCTTCACGTCAAATTACTCGAGTGTGTGTATGCTTTTTCCACTCTCAAGATAACCGTTAAAAGGTTGCTGGTAATAGTGGTCTCCTTATCTATCCCAGAAATGTTCTGAATCTGGTCGATAAGTTGTGTCCGTGCCGCGTAAAAAGTTTCTTTGATCTTTTCCAGCTTCGGGGCCTTCGGATGTCACGTCGTATTTATTTCTCCCAACTTCTTCATCCGCGCGACACAATATTATTTAAAATTACAAAAGAAATTCACGAATGTTGTTGTTGTTGTTGTTGTTGTTGTTGTTGTTGTAAGGTCAAACTTTCAGGTTATTTCGACTTTTCCCTATCACCGGTCTCTCGTTTGGAAAAAATTACATTTCAACTTGGAACCGGTTAATTGCATACTAATTAATTTGGAGAAATTGCTTGGGGGTAGAATAATTAATTATTTTCATATCTAATAGGGTTTCAACGTTAACAATTTTTTCTATGTACATGGGTGCCGATATGGTAATTACTAGTAGGTGTGTCAATTAAATTTTATTTTTAGCCAAATTCTTCGTCTTTTTAGGTAAAAGTGGCTACGATGGTTAATATATTTTAAGTTATTAATACAACAAGTAGGTATCGATGTTTTTGCTATTAATTATCAATTCGATTCAGTAAATGACTTTCATTTCAATTAAAAAGCATTTACAGAACGAAATATTATGGAAAGTTCAAATAATATTAAAAAAAAAAAAAGAATACATGAAGAAAAATCACTGATACAGTGTAAAAAGTACAAAAATAATTGCTGATTTCGCTTTCAATTAACCATGCAAGCGGTAGAGACTCATTTGAATAATATACTTTGCATTTTCTTAAGGGGAATGAAAATGAAAGTTATATTTGAAGATTTTCACATCCATTAGTGACTTTTTTAACCTATTCTTCATATTGCGATTATCATTAGAAAACCAGATAAACAAAGAACATCTCACAACAATGTTAGTGACTATACATACGTAGGTATTCTTCTATTCGCTTTCCGTTTTAACAACATATTAATGAATCTAATCAAAACCTTCTAATATCTTTAAGCTTTATGCTAATGCGAAACCCAAAAAATTCGTGTTCCTACAGCATTTTTAACCATGTAAAACATCACGCGTAGGAAGAACATTAAAATAAAATCAATTAATCGATGTAGACAGTGTGCAGTTACAACGGTTAATCCACATCAAACAAAAATCGATACGTTAATACATGCATTTTCCACACAGACACAAAAATTCAATGTACCATCGTTCTAGTTTACGTCGAATCGCATTAGATAGAGCAAGGCAATTAAAACAATTTCAGCATAAACATCCTGGAGACATAAAAAATGAAGACATTTGCTTAAAAACCAGTTTCCGAACCGTAGCTTCGACCTAATTGAAGCTTATATTAATGTTAACTAATTATTCTTCCTATCAAAAGATAATTTTTTGATTGCTCTGGTCTTATTACTTTTTTTTTCTTGAGCTAATTACCTTTTACAATAGACGACACATATTTTGAGTTTACGATACCGCTCCTCGAGACAATTTTAACAATCCCGAAGACCCAAACACCTGTGTGCCAGTCAGGTCTTTCTTAGTCATCAAACTTTTGTGTTTGAATATAAAAATATGGATTCTTAAAAATTTTATTTTTATTTTCTGTCCGCTGGCGGCACAATAGAGTCGGGACCATGTCGAAGATGATAGTGTGCTGCTTCTTTCAAATGAAAAGTTGTCTTTTGATTATTTTCCGTCTTATCCATAAACAAAAAAATTGTATGACAGTGGGTTTAAAAGCAATTTTGAAAAGGTAAAATGCATAATTTATTGCTGACAAAAAACAGGAAAACTTTTAAATGCAAACAATTGTATTTAAATAGAAAATTAAAAGGACTTTTTGGACTCCTAGTGAGGCAGGTGTCTCCTATCTACGGCAATCCGCAGAACACTATCCTTTCTAAGGAATGATGGTCAAATCAATATGCCAATATCCTGTNGTTATTTGAGGTTTTCAAGTATTGTAAAAGGCCAAATGTGTTTATCTTTATTGCACAGTTCATTCGGTTACCTTTTTCAAAAGTAATTTCTACTTATTTCAAAGGTAATGTTCATACAAACCAGCTAATATAAAATCTTTCATAGCATACGTGGTGTCTCCTAAAAAGTGATAAACGTCAATAGTTTAGGATTTTCTCCTGGTGCAGGCCCAACTGTGGCATTCTTCACGATTCCAATCGACAAATAAAATTAGTAAAATATTAGAAAGTGAGAATCTTAATGGCACTATAGATAACACCCGTATCGTTACTGTCAATGCAGTTATAACGTATATAAAGGCGTTGATGTGTTGCGAGCAATTTATTCATCCCATTGGAATTTTTTAATGGTTTCCTGATGGTTCGATTTGCATAAAATTTGATAATTTATTAATATGTATATAAGATTCGTCTCGAAATTTTCAACTCGACCACAATTTCAAGTGGTTACATTAAGAAAACGATTCTAATTAATTCTTTTGCACAACATGCAAATTAATATGCAATTGTTAACTTGCATATTCATTTTTCGTGTAAGAATAAAACATTATCACAAAGTCTAGAGGTGAACTATCGTAGAAAAAACCGAGCACAGTTGGTCGGTTTTTCTATCGCCTTTCCTTCATAATAATATTCAGTCTAATTTGAATATTATGGAACTCCTGAATACATAAAATATGTATTTATTAAATTTCAGATGGAATGCGGCTTCCTACAAAGGTGTTAAAGTTATTTGGTTAGAAATCGAAAACGTTTAAATTGTATGCCTGGGATCCAATTGAATTATGGAACTTTTTGTTCGTAAAAGATTTTTGTTCGGTTCAAAGAAAGCATTTATTCGTTAACCTCAACAACGGCATTGCGTATGCAATAATTCACCATCGGTTTGGCGCACAACAATTTTATGACACACCTGCTTTTTGATCATTTTTTTTTTCTTTTTCGTTGCTGTTAATAAAGAGGGTTTAAGGAAACTATTTATCACTTAAACAGTGTCATTAGCAATGTTATTGGCACATGCTCCTTAAATTTTTTGCTGTAATAACTTCACCAGGCAATTATGCTTTTTTCATTTTTGTATTTTATGAATCCATCGAGACAGTAATACGTACTTATTTACATACGATTTGTCCCACAACGGAAAACAATAAAGTTAAAGAAATCAGAAAGGCGGCATCCCACTGTGCAAAATATATTGTTTAAATTAAAACTTTTACAGCTTCTCAAACAGAAGCGAAATCATCATAATGCCAAGATTAAAACCATAGTGGTTTTTCGTTTTGACGGTCGTGCATACCTGTTTCAAAAAATTGCACCAATTAATCTCGACTTCATTTTCGGACCAGTTATTTCTTAATATATGCAAAAATAAAGAAGCTACCACTTTGATCCCTTTTTTTGACAGTGGCGCGGTCCAGTTTTCCACTTACAAAACGAATTTTCATGTTGTTAAGTAGAAATTTCGGCAAATAAATAACCTATTTAGTCCCACAGATTTCAACAGTCAAATAGGCCAGTAACCCGTGCATACATTCTGAAAAATGTTACTAAATTTGTAGCAGTTACGCCACTGTTATATTGTTCTGTTATCGTAAAATGCATATTAAGTTGCTTGTTTTTTGAAGTAGCTGATAAAATTAAAAGAACCGAAAAGATAAGAAACCATTTCGATGTCACTTGTCGGTCCAGTTTCAAAAGAACCTGCCATCGAACGTCACATCTTCATTATAGCCCCTAGTCGCTTTGTTTCGTAATTGAGGAATTCCCAGGTCGATTGGAAATCATAAAAAAATCAATTAAACGCGAAAATTTTTCGGATATCTTCAATCTGGAAACTGGTCGGTCTTATTAAACTTACGAAAAAAAACGCCAAGAGCGAATCTTGTGTACCGCAATTTATAGAGGAGTTTCATTAAAATGCACTTTCAGTAGTCTACAATATTAACTTTTTTCTTTCCATTATTTAAAGTTGTGCATAAAATATAATTAGCCATAATTGCTCCGCATGTTTGCATAAAACCACCATTACTCAAATGATTTATTCAGATCGTTCTGATAAATTCCACTGTTTTGCATCAATTTGTCGTGGCAGCCACTGGAAGTCACTCACTCCGACCAAGAAGAAGTTCATTATAATCGAATGTCTCTATCTTCGGGGAAAAATATCCCTCCTCATTAGGTGAACTGTGTTGAAATTTCTTTTTGGGGGTACAAATTGTTTACCTACATTGTCCAAACAGAATCATTTGTATCTGTTCTATTGTAGTTATTGTTAGACTTCGGGGATATTATATTGGAACGAGCGAGCACAAAGAAATTTGCCCACAGAACTACGTTGCCAAAATAAACAAACCTTCATGCATCTGTGAGGAACGTTTGTAATTGATTTGTCATAGTAACTGTCTATGATTGTATAAATTTTCATAACGGGGTTTTATTGTGTGCCATAATGTATACTCAGGTGGCATAAAAGAGAAATTCGTGAACGTTTTTTTTTCTTTCTTTCTTTTTTACTTCTATCTTCGTAGTTCGAAACGTTTATCTTCTTCGTGAAGAAAAAGCAAAAAATGCGCGTTAATTAACAACATATATGGAATTATTTCCTTCAATTACCCACCGCTTTTTTCCGTGTATAACAACTTAATTATTGTTGCTTCCACAATTAATTATAACATTCCACCTAAATCAATATGAAATTTTCGTTGTCTTTATCTTCAACGATCTAAATAAATATGTTTTTTTATTTGATATTTAAAAGTTTCAGTTGAATCAAACGTAACCATGTTGTTAATTGTACCCTTCACCAACCATATAATTTAATTAAATAACCCATCAAATATTAAAGAAAAAAACTACGTAATGACTATTTGGAACTTTCTTCAGGCACACAAAGCGTTCCCGTCCACAGGCAACAATGACTTTTTCGATAATTAATCACCACTGGTTGACAGCTTTTAACTACCAACTTACGTATGGCCTTAACAACCCTTTTTGGTCCATTCAAGGTTGCTTTACTAATTGTCGATCGTTTTTAACGCAAATCAGCTTTGAGTTCTCGACGATGACATGCAAAATTCAATTCACAAAAGAAACTTAATGTGTTATCAGTAGCGTAATTTTTATTTTCTTCAAGAAATGATTTGATTCATTATTATAGTGGTACTTTTAATAACGATAACAACGAGTACATACAAGCAGCCAGTTGGAAATAATATAATAAATGGAATTAGTTAACAATTATTCAAAAATAATTCAATTAAAATGCTAATCATTCTAGACGGGCATGCATATTTCATATGATTTGCGGAAATAGATTGGCGGGTAAATAGAGCTAAATTAGATTCCTATATCTACCTTTTACACTTAATTTATATTTAACTCTTTTGTTGTATTAAGAATCCATCAATGTACGGAGTACAATAGAATTAACAGATTAACGGAGCCACACGCGAGGTTTACATTAACTTCCATAAAAGAAGTGGAGTTGAAGGAATATCGTCGTCTGGCCATATGCAAGATGTATTACTATTGCCATCTAAAAGATAGCTATAGAGCAAAGAATATATTTAGGAACATTTTTCAAACTGTCGGTTATAATAAATAAATTATTGGTAATAAGACAAATTGTCGCTACTAAACCGACGACTTCCTACGCAAATGGCAAATCAGTAATTAAAATAGTTTCATGTTTAATAAAATATTGAAGCAAACAATTGATTGCGTCCATTAATCATAAGCAAAACTGAAAACTTTTTCCACTTATTCACCACGAACGTTATCCGAAAAATTCTCGGTAGGCAGTTATTTTTCAAGAAGCGCAAACTGTCGTCTGTCCGACTCGATTAGGTGGCCAATAAATTATTTTCGCACAATTATGGCGAGTTGGGTCTTAAGCAGCAGACCGTTTAACAACCTAAAAGGGAAAAGGAAAACTTGGACGAGCGAAAACCAGTTGCTCTTCGTCGTGAAATTTGTATTCGAACGGGTCGAGTACGTGTGAGAGATAGCGTAATCGTCATTATCAAATTATGAAGAGTTTTAATAATAGGGACCGATCGATGGTAAAAATTACCTTCAGCGAAAATTGTTTTGGCTGCAAGGTTAACGTACTTCCGCCCACGAAATGAACACATGGTCGATTTTGGTATTAGAGAACAATAAGGAATTGGTCTTGACTTTTTCCAGTAACTGAATTGTAATAAAAAATGGCAAATAGATTAGTTTTCCAGCAAACCGCTTCTTAATTTAAGTAAATTAACATTGATCTTTATAAAAACACTGCTGTTCCCACATAAAATTAATTGTAATTGTAAATAATTTATCAATTGTACTCTTAATAACATATACATGACATCAATAATGACGAAAGCTGCTGTCAATGTTTACTAGATAACTGAGATAAAACAAAAATTAATGAATAGAGGTTTTGGTTTATTATTATTTATATGTATTCTTCTTTTGCACGCAACATGCTGCCATACCGTGAAGCTGTGTAAGAATTGGCATTCAAGTGATGAAGTGTGATTTGTCATTTCAATTCTTTTGCCTCAATTCACAAAAAACTTCTGGCAATAAAATAAGGTTATATTACAAATCAACATTCACTCGAAAGCCACAGTGACAATTGAACTGAACCAAATATACTGAAGATAAATGCAACCATTTCCTTTGAAGTTGCTTTCGATTTGTAAGATTAATGTGAACAATTCTAAGTTTTGTCACCTGTTTATCATATTAAATCCCATATTTAACGAAATATTTGACCATGTTCCTTCATCTATTAACAGGAACTTTATTAGAGCTTCAGTTAAATTATAAGTAATCCAATCAGCACAGAGATTTTTACGGCTAAATAATCATTCAAAGTCTCATCTTAATGTCTATAGTTGCCTGATTCTATCGACAAATCTTATAGTGTTCTCCTTCGCGTATAGCATCGATATTTACTGGATTGTTTTTGCACGATCTTCATGAACTCAACATCACTAAAGATTAGTTCACCCGTGATTCCATTGTGAATAGTAAATCAGTCAGAAACAGTAGTTATTTATAATATCTACTTTATCACTAAAAGCAAAGCGGAACTGACTAAGCATTGCTATTGAATTAAAATCATCAAAATTCGTAACACGAACATGTTCCCGTGTAATTCTTTATAGCGACACCTTTTTTGCAATTCTGTATAATGGAAATTTCTAACAAAATGTGGATTTTTGATTAATCAATAAACAATATGGAATTTTATGACGATGACTACATTAAATATTTTTAGCAAATATTCATTACCAAAATAGAGATTGTTTTGCTGAAATTGCAAAAATATACAGTACAAATTATAGAAGAAATAATGCTGAATTCCGAAATATAGGGTGTGGAAAATCCATTAAAAATACTAAAAAAATTACTGTTTGAAAACGAAATATAAATGATGACTGGAAACATGATTGATTCTGATTTCTTCTAAAATGAACCTGCTGAAGTGGTTATTGCGAATAAAGTTCGATATAGGATAAGGATAACAGATTATCATTTGTCGAATAAACTGCACAGTATGGATGTCCAGAACATCTGTCTTCAATAGGATGGTGCCACTTGGCATGCAGAGGATAAAATAATTTCTCAAAGACATGACGTTAATTGACTGGCTAGGATGTACGACCTCTAGATTACTGCCTGTGGAGTTTCTTGAAGGGCATAGTTTACGCTAACAATCCTTAAACAACTAAATTGTTTTGTGTTGACATTATTCAAATATTTATATAAACTGAGCGAAATGTCTGAGAAAAGGATCTCGAAAATTTTAGGAAGATTTTGTTAGAATGTCAAAGATGCAGAAGAGAAAACAAAGTTGCTTTAGAACACGTAACTGCCTATTATAAATTGATAGGATTCAGATTCGCAATGAACCATAACTTTGGCTCGATATTGGAAACAAATACCAATCAATGATGGCAAAACATTTGGTTTTATTCTTTCAATAGATTTCAGATAACGGAACGAAGAAAGTCGAATTTTGTCTTGAGTTAAAGTAACATGTCTATTCCACCTTCGCCACGTGAGTGTCAGTGAAATAAAAATGACACAACAGAAAGTGGAATCTTAATATAAATGGATTTAAATCGAGATAGGAATCGGGAACGAAGACGTTTTTTGGCCGAGGAGACTCTCGATTGATATTCGATAAAGTCTTTCACTTTTGACGGGGATTTCCTTTTTTACTCGAATTATAAATTCGGGATTCCTGAATAAAAGCTATGTTGTGTTTTGGGACATTATGTTAATTATGTTTGGCTTTCATTTAAGGTGTCACATGTCTAGTCTGCTGGATGACATCTTTATCGACATGTATTTTTTTTTAAGTAATTTTTATCACCGGTCCTCGATAGTGTTAACAATCAAAAAGAAGATCAGTATCGAATGTCTAAATTAGAAAAAACAATATTTTAATTGGTTGTTCTTAATTTTTGTTGGTTTGTTTATAATATAATCGTCATTACCAAGCATTATTAAAACGAATGAACGGTTTATCGTTAATGCAACATGAACCAGGCCTCTAATAGATTATCGTAAATGTGTATTTACGTGTGATAATTATATGGATTAGGTGAATTACAACCAATAACAGTATATTATGTATGTACATATTTACAAATATTTCTGTAATTGATTTAGAATTTTATTCCAACCGGTACGCAACTGAAGGTATCGTATAATAAATATATAACAATCTTCATTGAAGATTCTTGAGAAGATTGAATAGAAAGTGGCGAATTTTATTTAATGACGGGAAAATTTTAGTTTTGTAGGTAATATTATGAGTAACTATGCAAGCTCAGATAACACATACTTCAGTGGCCTCAATAATTCAAGTCTTGATGAATGAAAATTGCTAGAAATTAACATATTGGATATTTAAATTTCATGTTTCTTAATGTATTTTAAAAATTTCGGAAATGGAAAACCTTCAATCACATTCAAGCAACTATGTATTGCAAATTACGTTTAGAACACTCTGTGCAAAAACTTGAACTGCATTATTTTAAAAATAATCTTACATTTGCCTTTTAATCGATTTATATTTTCATATTTAATTTTTTTAAAACATATTTATTTTTTTATTCTTTTTCATTTTTTTAGTCTTTGGAATTATGTAGTAATTCTTGGATCTATATTTTAATTTTTTCTAAATAAGCATATACATATACACACATAAATGAGAAAATAATGCAGAAATTTGGGATTTTTCATTAGAAGTAAATTGCGATTATAAAAAAAAAAATAAACTTAAGATACAAACTAAAATCTATATTTAATTTTAATATTTTCAAACATATGACGAACAAAAATTCAAAAGGAATTTTAAGTAAATTCTTAATATGTATTTGAAATATGAAGTTAAATCCCATTTTTCTGATTTGCACAAAATTAATCTGTCAGAAAATAACATATACATATAGAAATCATAAAAACGAACTGTGTTTTTGATAAAATAAAAAAAACTTCTTTAATTGATTTTATATGGTAAAAAAATGGACGGTTAAGTACTTAATTTTGTTTGAGATATGATATCTTTTGAATCTTCAAATATGATGAGATGCTTCTCACAATCAGTTATTTAATGCCAACATTGATTTTTTAAAATTTTCCAAAAATCTTAAAATGAACAAAAAAAATTACTAACTATATGTATTTCTCTGAATTTTCTTTTGTTAAATTTTGAAAAATAAAGAAAATCTCTATACCATATTTTTCCATTTAAAAATTTCACTATTTACTCACCAAAAACACCTAAATGTCCAAAATAGTTCAATGCAGTCTTTAAACAAATACAGAAAAAAGTTCTAAACAATACGTCCTCTCATATGCCTCTTCAGGACTGTCCAATAGTCAACTGGAAAGTAGTCAATCATTGGCGTTCTTACACTTTTAGAAAATTTTCCTTCGTTAATCGTAAAAAGGACCAGTTTCCGACAAGTTATTGACAAAAACGAAATTTTTTATCGATTTTCCCAATCGATTTTCGTAATTTTCGAACAGAAACAGTTCGCGATCGCGCGGTCCTCCGTGCCACGATCACACACTCTGACGTAATTCGGTTTTTTTCCGGTGAAGCGCTGCGTTCGCCCGCTGTTCTACCGCTCAACATGGCGGCACACACAGCCGCCCCATTGGTTAAACGAGATTAAAGGGGCGGATTCTTGTCGGTGTCCTTTAGCCGGAGTTTAGAATAAACGGGGCGGAGGAAATGTCGCTTTGCTCATGTTTTTTTACGTGAGGCCTTTTCAGAAATGAATTATTAAACGTTTCTTGATACCTTTTCTCCCTTCTTCCCCTTTACTTATGCTGCTGCGACGCGATCCTTAGTTAATTTTATAGCTATATTTAGGTATACGCCTTTTAAATTATTCAAAACATAATAAAATCAAGGTACCTACGGACCGCGTTGTCCGGCATTTATCATTGTTTTTTTGATGCTTTTTTTTGATGCTGCGATAAAAAACAAAAGATAGATTAAGGCAAATTTTCAATTATTTTAAGAGATTTTAAAAATTTTTTGCGAAAAATATATCAAGAACACATGTTATAGTAATAGATGCATAAAATACAGTAAGATTTTCCCACGCCCATTATCTAACACGCCCTCTATGCGATCATCTCTGAAGATGTTTCTGAAAAAGGCCACTTTTAGTCACCTCAGCACCAAACTTACTTATGATTATTTTCTGGAATTTTACAGGAGAAACAAATGTTAGTTTCCAAAAAGTCTTAATATTTTCTATTTTTTAAACTAACTGAAACCCACTGAACTTTATTGTACAGGTGCATGAGGGTCTCCATTATCCAGTCTTACGAATAACACGTAATACTATAAGAATAATAAGTATAAAATACTGTATGAGTAAATGATTAACGAAAACCCTGAGCACGTTAAGATATTATACGACTTCTGTTTAAATTTCATATGAGCTTATAATAGAGAGTTATGAAATTTTATACTGGAATAGAGAAGGTTTATATGTTCAATAGGTATATTAGGAAAATGTAATATTTTCTTACAAAATATACAGGTTTCTTTATACACCTATAATTTCATGGATACAAGAGATTACAAAAATTTGCCTTATTATTTTGAAGAACATGCCAGCAGACGTCAAATTTAATTCTGAACGCTGGCACGCATTGACAACAAGAAATCCGAATGAAATAGAATTTTTGTCGACATAGGGCTGACATGTTTCGGCCCATATCAAACTCTTATGTATCAACTAACCAGAGGCTAAAACCGATGAGGTTCCAGTCAAAGATTACTAAAAAATTACTTAAAAACTTTAAAAAGGTTACTGAAATTGTGTCAGTTATAGCAATTCAAACGACAATGTATTATATTATTTCTACTCAGAAAGCAAATTTTTATGCGGTATACTTCAAAATAAATGATTGTCTAGTCTACATCTCGAACCTCTATGCCTTTTAACGTACCAGGGGATAGGGTGTTTTTTTTTCTAAAATAGAGCTATCAAACTAGGGAGTTTCGAGATTTGAAATGTCCATTGTGGAAACTGCCTCACGAGTGGATATCTGTTTGTACACAAAAACGTCATTATTAGGGCAATTGAAAATATATTCTCTTTGTTGTCGGTGACGAATTTTGATGGGCAACGAAATTTCAGGTAAAGCAAGAGAAATAATGGAATTGAAATTGTAGGAGGAGAGAATTTATGTCTGGAAAAGTTGAAAGAAGAATTCTGAAGCTTTTTTTATTTAAGAAAATCCATTATTTCAAAAGGACAAACCTAAAACTTTAGGAAACTCATGATTTTTACAGGTTTTACGTTTATTTAATTAAACGCTGGTAGTAAGTTTAATGAATTTTGATAGTATTAAAGGAAAAAACTTTGGTTTTAATTTGCAATGTACAAAAAAATTATATATACGGTAACGAGCTCCCTCTTTGGGCGAGAACGCAAATGTTCTAAATCTCATTGCAGTTCTCTATAGCTTAACATGAATAACGTCTTCTGAGGCAATATATGTGTAATTAAGTCACATTAAAAGTTTCTTAGTACCATCTGTCATACAAATATTTTAAACTAAACATATAGTCATTTTGTAATTTCAGCGCTATCGCAATCGTTTTTTCTTATTGGAACAAACGGCGCCTTTAACTCCACCTATAGGCGTGAAACTAAAATACTAATTTTTTGATATAGATTTCTGTATTGTAAACACTAGTAGAAATTCGATTTATGCAATTTTAAAAATATATGTATACATATTTCCAATCAAACGATTTTTAGATTTGCTGGAAAATCTTAATAAAATATACAGGTTTTTAATTCTATAATTAGCTTATAAATATTTTGAATTTGAACATCATTCTAAAATAATAAAAGAACATTTTTCTTGGAGTACAAAGGGTGTTCCTCATAACAAAATATAAATAACTTCAAAATTACAACTTCACAAATATTTAATGTTTAGACTTTTTTAATGTGTCATGCCATAGCACCATCAGTGACTTAACATTTTTATATTTCTGTATACTATACATATTTTTTCTACGATACAATGACTAATGTATTGGATTAAATTGTGACTTGACTTTATATTTTTTCTGTTATAAAGTACATATTCACAGTAAAAAAGTTATTATCTAATAAAACAATAAAACGGATATCCGTTAAATGAATCTAAAGTTTTTCGAATAAATTCCAATGGGAGTGATTTCACATAGAAAAAGTCGATCACAAGTCCAAGGTTGCTAATCAAAACCACGGCGAAAACAAGGTTACGGCCAACCCGAAACCGTAATCGTACCTATTATTCAAATTATTGCACCCTATCCCGGTCACGCAAGATCAGGGAAATACTTAATTTTCCATTAAGGAAAACAATGTGCTATTTTAATGGAAAAATCGCATTTGCACGCTCCAATATCTCAATAAGAAAAATTGTACAAGAGTATTGTACATTATTAAACAATCATTTTCGTTATAATTTTTTTATAAATATTTATACAAGACCTCTGCTCATACATGATCAGTAACCACTATTGTTTTCCTAAATTAAAGTAAAATTAAAAGAAATTTTAAACCTTCTGCTACCATTTTTACAAAACACAATCGAATGGTTCGGGAATATGACCTCTACATCCATTGGTATGAAAATAATTGCTATAGTAGGTATACGGAAAAAAAAAGCGATAAATGCATTGACAGTATAAATTTGTTGGGCATGACTTTATTCATTTATATTGAACCTTTTGCAGTTGTGCTTAGTTTTTCCCACAGTAAATTTATAATTGTTTTTCTTATCTCACAGTTTTTAATACATACGCACTCCTACACAACAAACATACAACGTATCAGTGCGTATTAAAAATTTGTTTGCAAAAATATTAACGACAGACACGAACTTAAACAAAAACTTCCACAGTTAAGTTCCTGTCAATATTTTATTAAATATAAAATTGTGTACAGAGTTACAATTAGTGCTATGGTGATAGTGAATTGATAAAGTGTTAAAATAAGAAAAGAAAATACTGTTTTTAAAAAGGTGGTAGCTTTTAAAAAAATACATTTTGTTGATAGTATGAGTACATCTAATGAGAAAATATATGTTTAACTCTCATATGTTTTTATAAATTTAATTTTTTTATACATATATCATAACGTCAATATTAACATAGAAATATCTAAGTATTTATACGTAATATTAGGAGATTGTTTTTGACGAACATTTGTTATTATTTAAAAATTTAATAACCTTCAATTGAGGTATAAAAAGTATTAATTAAGGAATCATTTTCCAATTAATGCCTCCTTATAAGTAAAATTTAGTAGAAACTCGAAACATTTGAAAAAATCGTTAAAAAATTCGTGATATTCGCATATAATTATAGAACACAAATATTTGCCATTCGTTGGTAATATTAAAGCAAGATAATCAGTTTAAAATTTATTAACATTAAGATTTCAGCCAAGGTTTTTGAATGAATTGTAACTAATGTAGGCCCTTATGTTAATATTGAATAACTAACAATACCAAACCTCGAATCGCTAACAAAATAATTCCTACTAATATACCGACGCTAATAGCAGAAAGTGTTACAAAAGACTCATTAAGGTTTTTGAGGACGAGCCTAACAAAAAAAGCCGACTCTGTGACAGCAATAAATAAATTAATTGGAACCTGCAACTATGAAATTAACAGTTTGAGTTTTTGTTATTAGTAAACTTGAACATTGTTCGAATTGTATTGTGTGATATTTGTCTGCAACAACCAAAGGATGTCAAATTTCAGGTAAATATTAATTTACGAAACATTTCCTCACGTACTAAACTCTCCATGGGTGAACTTGGAGAAAATTCAAGCGCATGTCTACAGGCATTTAACGATGTTCTCCACTGATCCCCTCGACTAAATGCGGAAACATCTGAAATTTCCCCCTTGAAAAATTGCAGTTCGTCTTCAAAGGCCCTTATGGTGCATTGACAGGGCGAAATTTACACGTTTCGAATCGATATCGTTATTTTGGATAGTGGAAAATGTCATCGGCCTGTAGTACTCCAAGGTAAATTTTGTTTTTATTTGGGTCAGTAGATTTGAGGTTACCTAAATGATTGCAATAGAAAAGAATGCCGGTTTTTGAAATCTAGAAAGAATTTTAAAATTTTTAGTTATTAATTGTTATTTTTTTAAATTAAATTAGGTTCAAAATTTACATTCACCATTGTGTCATACGAAAGTTGATTAAGCGAACAATTTGATATCGTGGTACCTAAATTTTTAAGTAACAATTAAATTACGATATGATTAAAATAGAAATTTTAATAAATGGTTTATGCTTAAGTATTCCTTTCGCTGTGTTTCGAAAACAAAAAATTATGTACACTGAACTCAGTGTCACGCAAATTCAACAAACCATAAAGAAAATTATAAATCGCGAAACGAATAATTAATAACAGCAGCAATAGATAACCATTAAAAAAATAAGTAGGTTTTTTTTAACAATCAAGTGGCACAACGTAAGGTATAAACGGAAATTTCAATGGTACCTGTATAAGAATATTAATGAGTTTTAGGTATTTATGTATGGATTTTACAATATTTTAAATGAAAAAAAAAAATATATAGTATATACAGGATATGAAAAAACCAAATTTACTAAAAAAGAAACCTTGATATGTGGTCAAACTAAAAAGTAAAACAAATTAAAAATATTGGTTGTGCACATTTACTCGAAAATTAGAAACGATACGACGTTCTTTTAAAATACGGAGAATTCCAAAAAAAAATTCTTCGCGAGAACTAAAGGAAATAGAAAAAAAATAAGCAATTCATTCGATGATTTTGATATGATTTAAATCTGACGACTAAGATGCTCATTACAAAATCGCACTTCACTTGTTTTTCAAGATAATAGAGGATCGACAATTGAGAGGCTCACAGAAAAAATAGTTTAAATATAGTACAATTTATAATAATATAATTTTATGGTGTACTACAATGGTAATTCGTTAGATTAGAAAAAAACAAATACTTATTTGTGTTCTAAACAATGAGGCGTATCTAATGTAATAGATAAATCATAATTTCATTCAATTATACGGTTCAAAAACCACTTTTAATTATGTGTAAATAAAAAGAATAAGAATAAGTTATTTTCAGTCGGTAATTATATCTATTTTTAAGGGATTCCGAATTAACTTTTTGATAAAATATGTTAATGTAAGTGACATAAAAACTATTTTAGGAAATGCTATCAATAAAATTTTCATACAAAGCCATATAATCCTCACGAATAGATATGCCCATCAACATCATATTGAATTTTCTACGGAAAAACATTTCAAATTTTTTACTTACGATAAAGTAATTATTACAATCGGTGAAAGCATGAAAAAAAAGTTTTAAATGAACGCCCAAAGTTCAAGAAAACTTGGTTTCTTATAATTAACCGCGTTAGATGCGTTACAATGATTGATTTACACGCAGCTGGACTAATTCAAGTCATAATTAATCCTACATTTTAAAACATAAATTAGAATTCCTTCTTTTAAAATCAAATATACTTTTTTGAATTTGAAGAATGCGATAAAAAAAGGCCTTATTGAATATAACGTAATCGATATTTCTGATTGATTTCAAGCAGTCAAAAACCAAACTGAAACTATGGTGCGCCACTTGTTATTTGGTTACACATGGTCGCTAACATGGAACCAGTAATGGAAAGGCAAAACAAAATATCTGCACACTGTGCAGTACTAAATCGAACCGCAACGCTTTTATGTTGTTGCTAATGAAATTCGGGAAAAGTTGGTTCAAGTGAAAAATGAGAAACGATTGTTATATTGTGGTGTTAGTATTGATTTTTCTTTAGAATTTTCTTTGATAAATCTGTCAAATCACTTTTATAATTAAAAGATAAAGAAAAATCAACAATATTATTTAAACGAAATGATTCAAGGGTTTCGATATGATTTCCCATAAAATGTATTTTGCAATGCACTTATGATAATTGTTTTAGACGAAAACCTACATTTCCTGGTTCCCTGACTGATTTACATAGGTTTCGAAAAACCGTCCATGGACATGATGGGTCTAGCAGGATCATCATGGTTCGAAAAACTGATCAGCGAACGTATGCCTCCATGAAAAAAGGAGAGGTAAGTCAAAAAAATATATATATTTTTTGTTTAAACTCATACGTACCTATGTTATGGAATAGCAAGTATTATTTATCAGTTTTATTAAAAAGCCTATCTCTATAAATTACATTCCAATAACATTATACAGGGTGTCCCTAAAAGGTTGAGTCCCAACCTTTTAGGGACACTTTTAGTATATACAGATAGCCAAAAGTCGATTGAGAATACCACAATTAATTTAACGTAATTTTGACAATTGACGACAAATGTACATATTTGTATATCTTTTTTAGCTTTTACGTTTACACAACAATATTTAGATATTTTGTACTTTAATTATTTTTAAGATTATAGAATTTATTAATAAATCGCGACCAAATTTTACGAAATAACTGGTTATGATGTAATAGAAACTAACAAAATTATTATTTTTTTATTGAGTTTTAATCCCCTCCTCAATATCACACATAATAAGGGGATTATTTTCGTTCTTATCTTTGTGCTTTCATGGAAACTTATCACACCCCAAACTGGACTTTATAAATGAACGTTTTGGAATGAATAATATCTAGATAATGTTTATCCTTGTAGTCGATAAGTGCTGTTTTTCAACTGCATCTACTAAGTAAGTGTTGAAATTTCCATGCTATTTTAATTTAAAAAACAATGACTTTATGAATAAAATTTAGCGAGTAAATTCTGTAACACCGGAGATGTTTAATTTTTTACGGTTTACAATTGAATGTAGTCAACCAGTCATGTAATTGCTCTTAAACAGTGCATTTTTGTTGCAAAATAAAAAATAATGTAATTCTGGAAATTTAAATCAGGTCGAACTGATGACATTGCAATTAATTTCCGGCAATAATATATTACGTAATTAGTACAAATCTTATAAAAAAAATTGCAGGAGCCAACATTGGAAACAGTCACAAGGGAAACAATTGAAACCTTTCGAGGGCAAAGAACCGAATGCAAAATTACCACAGAGAAAACAGACTTTGAATCAAATTGTCCACCGGATATCATCGAAGCCTTAGTGGAAAAAGCTGCAAAAACTGCAAAGAAACCTTTAGGAGTTAAAGTATATTGGCATTTTATTTATAAAAACTTAAAAAAATTAACAATATACATTGCAGAAAATCTCAAATTTGAAAATGGATTTTCAAACTGAATGCCTTAAAGCCCACAACGAATATAGAAAGAAACATGGAGTCGCTCCTCTGAAATTGGACAGAGAAATTTCCAAAATTAGTCAACAGTGGGCCGATTATTTAATCAAAATTGGAACAATGGTGCACAGTAAAAATAGTGAATATGGAGAAAATATTTTTATGATGGAATCCTCTAATCCAAACTTTACGGTATCTGGTTCAAAGCCCGTAGACGCCTGGTAATAGTTTAAATAATGGAATAACTTCTAAGAACACGATATTGCATTAGGTATAGTGAAATAAATTTACATAAATTTGGAGCAGAGCCCAAAAGCTTGGCTTCAGGTCACTTTACTCAAGTCGTATGGAAGGAATCGGAAAAACTAGGAGTGGCATTTGCTAAAAAAGCGGGCAAAGTCATTGTGGTGGCTAATTATTATCCTCCGGGTAATATGATTGGAAGCTTTGCAGAAAATGTACCTCCACCAGGTGGATTCTCTGGAAAAGCGCAATCATCTAATATCAACAATAACACCATTGATTTATCACGTAAGTAAATTATGATTGTCAAAAGTGAAATGCAATTTCATATGATTATAAATGCATTGCAGCTTCTCTAAGCCGTTTGTCATTGAGCTTAAAATCTTCAGCTAAAGACTTACGCTCTATCACTGAAGGAAACTTTGAAGAAGATTTTTTGAATGCTCACAATCATTACAGAGCAAGACATGGAGTACCACCATTGACATTAGATAAATCTTTGTGTAAATACGCCGAAGAGTGGGCCAAACATTTAGCATCCAAAAATATATTGGAACATCGACCGGAAAGCAATTACGGTGAAAGTATTTATTGTCTATATTCCTCCGACCCTACATTTAAAATTAATGGAAATACACCTGTCGATACTTGGTAAACAATATTTTCTCCTTTGATTTAATAAGAATTTAAAAAACGCTCTTTGTAGGTACGAAGAAATCAAACAACACACATTTAGTCGTGAACCTAGCGACCTAAAATCTGGACACTTTACTCAACTCATCTGGAAATCAAGCGAATCTTTGGGAGTTGCAGTAGCCAAGTCATCACAAGGAAGTATCTACGTTGTCGCCTATTATTCTCCTGCAGGAAATTTTGTTGGGCATTTCGTAGAAAATTGCCCACCACTAAAACCTAAATTTTACGATACATTGAGCCCTATGGCACAAGCTACCTCCTCTGTAGAAGCCAAAAAGACCAGTGATGTAGATATTCAGCAATTTGCTAGGGACGCCTTGAAAGTTCATAATGAATATAGAAGAAAACACAGCGTTCCCGATTTGGTTCTTAATCATGACGTAAGGAATTTGGGTTTCTATTAAAATAATTTAACTACATTAATTTGCAGATGTCTAAATATGCACAAGAATGGGCAGATACTTGTGCTCGTACATCCAGTTTACAACATAGAGCTAATAATCCATACGGAGAAAATATAGTTTCGATGTACTCGTCCGATTACAGTCACGTACCAACTGCACGTGATTCCGTGAAAAAATGGTACGATGAAATCAAACAACACACGTATGGAGGTGATAAAGTGCCACAAAGTAGTTTGCATTTCACGCAAATCATTTGGAAAGATTCCAAGGAATTGGGCGTTGGAATAGCAAAAAATAAAAAGGGCCAAACATATGTCGTGTGCAATTACAATCCAAAGGGCAATTGTATAGGTCAGTTTACTGAAAACGTACCTAGACCACGATCTTGACATTCTATCAGATCTCGGAAAAATGTAAAATTCTTATCTACGCTTTAAAGTTTATTTTTACAATAATCCCTTAATTTTATGCCAAAGATATTACATGTGGTTGCTTTCAATTGTCCTGTTGTAAGTGGACTAAGCACCATAAATTTTTAACTCTTGACACCAACAAATAAAGCCTAATATTTAAATTAAACAAAAACCAATGGCATATCATACTCTTTTCCATTGTAACCGTCCTTTTAAATATTACCAATTAACAATCAATAAAGAGGTCTTATGCGAAAGATATTGGATTTTATGATTCAATATTTCTAACATGTAAATGGGTAGAAGGATTGTCTGTTTAAGAATAGTGAACTGGGTACAATACTTCATTATGGCATTTTTTAGATAGCTTAAGAAACCATATATTATAAATATAATCACATTCCTAATATTCAGTATTTAACAACCTTTAAGACTGCAATATTGCATTGTTTTTATGTTAAGTAGGACTGTTATATACAAAGTTCATAGGCAAACATTTACATATACCTTTACAATTGTTCCAAAATAATATTAAGCGACTGTTTTCAATAGATTATATTTATGTTATAACAATTATTATAACAATAAATTAATGCATTGTTAAAACAAAACAATGTATATAGTTTTTAACTACGCCAAAACATCGGGTTTTATTAATTGATTTTTCTTATTTCGACTCCTTGGCAGTAAAGCTTCGAAACAAAACTTATTCTTATATACAAACAGATCCATGAAAGTGACTATTAACATGAAAGCTTGAGACAATAACTCTTTGTCGGTTGAACTCTCGGCAAAAAACTTTTGATTCAATTTGTCATCAAAAACAACATGAGAACAAGGCAGTGTGCGAAGAATAGCAGAGTCTCCTTTAAGCATACCTGTAATGGTTGAAATGGCAGACACTCTTTCATAACCAATTAACGTATTAAAAAGCCTAAACAAAAATTCACTTATCTAATAATAAATAAATTAAGTTAAATAAAACTTACCGAGATGCAACTTTATTTTTCAAATAAAACACGCGATTTTCAAATATTTTGTTGCCTCTACGAGTTTCATTGGATTTGTCCTGCAATGCCTGATTGTGAGTGATGCTTGTATTGAGCAGTGCAAGAAGCATTGCTTGTAATTCAACATGTTGATGATGCGTTGATATTAAACTCGGTTTAGTCTGGCTTTGAGGACTTAAATTGGGAGGCGCTTCAAAAATATATACATCACCAGAAGGAGTTGTTTTGGCAATGTCCACAGCCTAAATATAAAACTTTATAAACGAAAGTTTAGTGTTATAGTTTTATTTTTACCAATTGAAAAGTATCTGAAGGTGACATTTTAGTGGGCAATGTACGAAAACATCTACATTTCCATTCAGAAAGTGTGTTTCTATCTTTATTTATTTTAGCCCATCCTATTCCAGTAGGATCTAAATGTACTGCAACAGCTGTTTTCAAATTCTAAAAATGAAGAAAGAAACCAGTGGAAATGCTAAAAATTCGAAAACCACATACATACAAGGGATGTCGTTGTACTCAAATCTGGCACTAATAACTGTTTCAAATATTTCGACCATTTTGAGTTTGCAGTGTTTTTTTTAGGTCCATGAATAATGTTTGTGCAAATTTCTTCTAGGATATTTTCCTTTATTCCTTTCACTTCTAATACTTCCTGAAAAGATTTAAATGGTCCTTGTTTTTCTCTCCAGGCTAATATTTCTTTTACCCGATTTCTAGATATTTTATATCTATAATAAAAGCAAGAATGTTCAAGACCATATTTTGTATGTTCTATAGGTATTTATACTGTAACAAATCTTCTGAAGTGGATTTACTTAAGGTGGCCAATACTTTATCGCGCTCTTCTGAAGAGAGACCCTGTTCATCACTGTAGTCCAAGTAATTATCACTTTTATCAAATTGTTTACATAAAGTTCTTTTCTAAAATTGAACAGCATGTTTTACAATTTTTAAAATGCGAAAATAAACTTACATGAATTTTAATAGAAGTAAATGATTTTCTAATGCAATGTTTAAGGGTAAACATTATTTAAATTGATACTCTAATTAAAGAAAGTATCTAGAACTAAAAAATTAACTTTTAAAAATAAAAAAGAAGTTGGGTTAAGTTGGTGTAACTACTTCTAATAATTCTTCCTTTTGTATACAGGATGGCTCAAAAGGTTAAGTCATAAATGAAACGGTATATAGGGGCAGTCAAAAATTTGGGCTCAACTTTAGTTTACCGGAAACCACTTACAGTGTTTTTTTTTCTTTTTTCGTATTCTACTACATTAGTAGAGTACGCGTACATGTTTTTTTTCTTGCGGAAATGCCTCATTCGAAAGTTAGCATTTTTACATTTATTTCAATACTTAAGGGTCTTACGGGACCGTGGAGTGAAAAGGGGTGCTGGGTGGGGTAAATATGTGACACGACATCAACACGACACCGAGACGACACCAACACGACACCAACACGACACCAACACGACACCAACACGGGTGGTAAAGCGTTTTAGCAAGACACGAATTTCGATCGGTTTTCACTAGTACCGAGTAGTAGACGTCTCATATAGTAGATTTATGGAAAAGAAAATGCGGAATATCATGATTTTTTTATTTTTTTTTTAATTTGACTATTTTATGCCATTTTCGAAGCTTAACATTCATTTCCAATAGGTAAAATGTCTTTCGGGACCCGTGGAGTGAATTGGGGTGCCGGGTGGGGCAAACTATAACACCGAGTGTGCTAATTAAAATGAAACTAACATATATTTCTTGCGCAGGGGCCACGCTAATATTTAAGTCGGTTAGGTTAGGTTAGGTTAGGTTTCCCTGGTAGTAATGCCCGAAAGGGCGGCTCCGAGGGGATGAGAGTGTGGAGAGGATGGGACGCAAAATAAAAAAAAAAGGTTAGGTTAGATTAGGTACCCCACCCTGCACCCCAATTCACTCCACGAATCCCGAAAGACACTTTACTATACTTTACCTATTGAAAAAGGTTAGACGGCCGAAGGCCGGGTTCGCAAAGAGGCGTTCAGCCTCGTGCGTGAGTCATTCTGGATACATTTGCTCATGCGAAGTTAATCTTGATGTCGTGTCGATGTCGTATCGATGTCGTATCGATGTCGTGTCGATGTCGTGTCGATGTCGTGTCGATGTCGTATCGATGTCGTGTCGATGTCGTATCGATGTCGTGTCGATGCCGCGTGACTTATTTACCCCACCCAGCACCCCTTTTCACTCCACGGTCCCGTAAGACCCTTAAGTATTGAAATAAAAATAAAAACGCTAACTTTTGAATGAGGCATTTCCGCAAGAAAAAAAACATATACGCGTACTCTACTAATAGAGTAGATTAACAAAAAAGAAAAAAAACACTGTAAGTGGTTTCCGGTAATCTAAAGTCTTACCAAAATTTGTTTCCTATTCCACACACCTGCAAATATACAGAGAGTCAAAGTAAGAATTTAAAATAATTTTTTTAATGTTATTTTGTAATGGTTACGTCCTAAACAGTCCCATAAAAAGGCCCACTAAATGGGCTCCAGAGGGGGTTCCGTAGAGGTCCTATGGGACTCCGTAGGGTTCCAGTGGAGCTCCATAGGGCTTGAGTGGGGCTCCAAAGGGGACTCCGTAGGGCCCCAGTGGGGCTCCAATGGGACTCCGTAGCGGTCCAATAAAGGGACCTCCAGACATTTAGTTCCTGTCATGACAAATCCCCTCTATATATACAGGGTATTTCAAATTGTAGTGCCAATAGCTTTCTGTAGGTTCCAGACATAGAAAAAAGAAATAAAGTTTATAGAAACATATGTTCAAATTCGTGTTATTTTAGATATACAAGATGTTTAAATTGGAAGCACTCTTACTTCCGCCACTGATCAATTTACAAAAGCTAGGAATTTTTGCATTTATACCCGTCGATATACTAAACTTGCATACAAAATTTGTTTCAAATATCTCAAGCGTTTACGAAATGAAAAATGAAAAACTTCTTCCTTTTACTTGGATTGCAAAAGTATACAATTAGCCAAAAACATATTTTTTTATATCTAAACTACCCGAAATACAACAAACTAAGAAGAGATAAAAAATGTGCAAAATACATTGACCCATATGACAAACTATTTTAAACGAAATATTATACTGAGTGTTAAAATTTTTTATTAGTAAAAAGGACACTTGACACCCATACATCCGCCACTGGAATGCTGGTAATTTTTTTAATTAAATTTACTTGTATTACTTACTTGTATGCTATACACATTTCCGAAATTTGGCTAAAATTTTTAGGCAAATAAATAAACTTTAATTTTGTAACTTTTCATTCACGAGCGGGTATGAGCAGATTATGAGTACTCATGAGTGAATAATTCCGTAACTTGACTAAAAACCAAAAACTGTTCTTTTTTTTAAATTTAACACCCTGTATTTCAAAGATAAAGCATATTTGGATATATATTTATATAAACTTTATTTCTTATTTCTATCATAGGAATCTATAGTAAATCAGTGTGACAACAATTCTGCAATACCCTGTATATTATTCTATATGTATCACCATAAAGCAAATCTTTTTTTGTCTAGGTACTAAAAAAAGTGAAATTGAAATTAAAAAATAATTTAGAAATACACAAATATTTTATTAAAAACATCGTTTAATAAATCTTCAATAAACACGTATAAGTATATTACATTGAGAAATCACAGCTACTTAATCCCATATTTAGTTAAAGATCACATCTTAAATGAATAAAAATACAGATCACGTTCAAATACAACACAATTTTTAAATAAATTTATTAAGATAATGAATAAAATAATAAATTTATCGACTAGTCCATTCTGAAAAACTCTTTCTAGTAGGTGATCTTATAACAGTTTCAGCAGAAATAACTTCGCGACGTTTCAAAATTACCCTTTTAAACATATCGGCGACTCCGGTGTTCAAAATAGCATCAATACAACTCGTACTCGATGATTGTTGTGAGGACTTTAATGCTTGCTTCTGTCTTAATTGTAACGATTGATCCACGCAGGAAATTGAACGTTCTCTCTTTACATTGTTCGATGATAAATCATCTTTTAAAGAATTCTTTAATAATAAATAATCTATTTTGATAAACCGATCAAAAATTTAAAAGTTTTATACCTTGCACGAGATGGTTTGGGAATAATAAGATTCATTCGAACCTTCTCCAGCTTCACTTCTTTTCATGGAATTTCGTAAAATTTCAGATATTCTCTGAGAACATTTTAACATTTCGTGAACCTTAACAAAATGTTTAATATAAATTACAAGTTTAGAATTACACCACTTACCTCTTCGGCAGTAAGAGTCACGCATTCAAAAGAATTCTTTTCAGTGAGATCCTGTTGAGTGCTGTCAGGACTTTTATCGTCGTCAAACTGTTCAGTAGACTTTTCAACAACGTCTGAAATAAATGTTTGATCCGTAGAGACATTGTTAAGTCGGGCGGTACTATAATTTAACCAGAAGTTATTCCATTCTCCGACTTTATTATCAACTTCTTGCACTATAACTAGAATTATATCAATTAAAAATGTTCAATTTTAATTAATGGCTTACTTGGAGGATTACAAGAAACGCTTCCAAAATATTCACTATTCACACTTTCTATCCAACTAAGATAACTTGAACTGATTGAAGAAATCGAGTCTTTTTCCAATCTGGTTTGTGTTTTATTGGAATATTTTTGAATATCGGTAGTGCTGTCTGAAGAGGAATCCATCGAACTGTAATGTCTATGCCAAATATTAAATTCTAAAATAAATTATAGATATTTTTATACCTATGATGCATGCTTTTGCCAGACTCGTTCGACAATGAATTTCTAGCGCTTCTTCTTTCAGATATCGCTGCTAAACTATGTCTATATTGAGGCTCTTTCCGATATTTTTCAGTAGGAGGAGCGTCATCTGTTGGATAGAAATCAATAAAAACTACCATTACTGGCATCGTTAACTGACCGTCTTCAGTGCTACTTGTAGATTCTATTCTATCGTTTCTGAATGGTCGTCTTACTACAGTTCCGCTACGTATAAGAGTTGTGTCAGAATTATCCAGAAAGATCTGATCAGTTACATCTTGGAAGGAAAATTGACTGGAACTGTTTGAGGAATCAGATGCACTTTCTTCATTTGACATAGCAGTTTATTTAATACTTTTTAAGACTATAACTTCGCACAACTTTCTTGACGAATATTATATTATAAACTGGGAAATCTATCTTAAAGAGAACCCTTTTTATTCCAGATGGCCTGGCAATTTCCATGCCAACGATTAACCAATACATGTAGCAAATGAGGGGGCAGAGCATGATTTAGGTTCCACCTGGATGCACTTAAGTTCGTTTCTTTCAACTTGAAAGTACGCCGATTTTCGAGTTAAATAAAACAACATAAACTACGTAAATGTATGTATTTCATAAACTTTTTGATGGTACACAGAACAGATTTTTGGATTTAGTCTAGGAGGGAGTTATTGATGTTAGTCTTGTCTTACCAAAACAGTTAAAGATATCTCAACATTTTTAAATGGAGAAATTCCTTAGAACTTTATAGAAAAATTATTGGACAAACATGCAAATATTACTCCCACATTAAAGATTATTGCTGGAAATATCTTTTTAATAGAACGTAAAATTTTAAAGGAATTTTTTAGATGACCTGTTTTGGAAAGAAAGAATTGTTGAGTTGCAATTAGTCTAACTGAATGAATGAATGAGATGATAAATCGTCATAAAAATATTAGAAATCATGAGGTTTATATATTTTAATACGAAGGCACCGCTGAAAGATGACGGGGAGGATTTACGACAAACATATCAACATTATTTGAACGTTTTATACAAAATTTTTCCAAAATAAATAAATTTTAAAATAAAAATAAGTTTAAAATATAAGATTCATTAATTTGTTGCCTTCACACACTAATTTCAATTTATGGATTTGTTGCTACCATCTTCAACTATAAAAGATTTTAGTTTTTTCTTTTTGAATTTTTTTTACAGAAAATCTACGGCGATTTAAAGATTCGAAGCTTGTTTTCTTGTTTTTTTCATAACAACCTAACAATGAACACTTATACAGGAATAATTATAATAAATATCTAATTCCCTATTATGTCATGAATTGTTAATTGTATTTTTTGTTAATTTAGTTCTGTGTGGTGCATAAAAAATGAAATAATGTCAATGTGATCCGAGTAAACATTTATAATTTTTTTGCAATCATTTGTCAATGTAATTACATAATTAAAAAAAAATGATAAATCGTGAAATATGTATTGCTCAAAATAGCGATTTTACAGAATAAAGCAGAATTTTTACAGCTCTAACGACTCGCAATGTTCTTCGTAATGCAAATCGCAAGACATTTATTGTCGACTTAAAATTAAACTTTCCTGTTATTTACATTTTATTATAACAAAATCGACATTAGTTCATCAGAATCTCGTCTGCATTAGTGATAACATAGTACTTAATTGCATGTTAATTTGTTTAGGTGTTAGTGTAAAAATTATTATGTTATATTAGAGTAAAAATTCTTGGTAACAAAAATGTCTTGTTCCAATATTCTTTTTACACACTTTTTATCGTTGTTTTAAACTTTCAACTTGAAGTACATTAATTGATGATGCTTTGTTCAAAATGGTACAAACAAACACAATGAAATCACAAATTTAATATTAAATCTTAAAATAATCATACAGTAATACAGAACAATAATCGTAAAACATTCATAGTTTAATACAGTTAAACTTATACTAAATTCCCGGCAAGTCAAAAGAGAAATTCCTCAATGTCAATGTAAATAGCAAATATCTGTCCTTGAAGCTGCAGTTTCACTTTTCATTGCTTGAAAAATAGATTTTTTTAGTCGACTTGAATCGAATTACGTTTTTCACGGGCGTACAATTGTTAAATTAACCTAAATTTTAAGCGTTTGACTCTTTGAGATCTTGCAGTCTAGCTAACTGATGAGGTTCTAACTCGTCGGGTATACTTGCTCTACCACCAACCACTTGTTTAGGTGTGTCAGGATCGGCTGGAGCTTGACTCACCGAATTTTCTGCTGTACTCGGCCCAGTAGTTTCACCTTAATACAATTTATTTATTTTGGTGAATGAGGCTATTTATTATTTATTTACCATCACTTCCCGTACTGCTACTAATTACAAGCTGTCCTGAGCCTGAATCTGCAGCAAGTTCTGGATTATCAATTTCTTCTACTTCTGTATCACATTCTCTTCTCAATACTGTATCTTGTTTCGGGACTACATCATCGACTTCTTCCACAATAGGTTCGGGCTCTTCAACCTTTACACGTTCTCGACTCAATGGACTTTTACTTGGTTTGCTGTCTCCACTGTCATATCTATGTTCTTCTGATTTAACAGTTTTCTCCAATTGTACGGGTTCGTCACTATCAATGTCTTCCTCAGTTTCTTCTTCGATTACGTCATTCTGATGGTTCATCACAACAATCTCTTCATTTGATTTTTCTTCCTCTGGTGGCGGAAATGGCTGCTCTGGTTCTTCCATCATAGGAGTGGCAGCAGTTATTACGATCTGAGCTACACCTAAGCCATTATTTTCATCACTTTCGGTCGTTTGGAGTATATCTTTTCCTTCCTAAATGCAAATAAATTGAAAAGAAAAAAACGATAAAAAATAAAGCGACTGACGAATTTAAAAAAAAAAGATGTTCATTTTTCCAAAACATACCTCGTCACTTATTTCAAGACTGGATATTCCGATTGCTGAATGTTGAGAATAAAATGAAAAATGTAATTAACATCTTGCATAAACCTTATAATGACCAATTGAATAATTTAAGAATTTTAGATATAAAAGGCCCAAATATTTTATCTATAGTCCGTTCGGCGTAATACTGTAAATATGTCATTAATCACTGAATGTCTAACTGATGTACATTATTGCCAAGTCAACTTCAAAGTACTAATGTAAAAAGAAAATTAATGAGTATTTTCAAAAAATTTGAATGATACAATCACGTGTTGATAATATGTTTACGTAGTTAAGCCAGACAGATTATAAATTATTTCTACCTTCGATATTTTTTATTAATTTGTAACTTGATACTCACTTGGAATGGTTGGTGCATCTTGAAATTGTGCGGCATATTGCTGATGTTGATCACTTGACATTTCCATTGAAAATTCTTTCGAACTGCACCCTTAGGTTTCCTCCCTGAATTTTCATCTTCAATTTCTTGAAAATTTAAAACTGGAGCCGGCTGCTGTGGATGGTCGATCTATTGAAAAAATTGTCATTAATATACCGTAATATGTTAAACGTTTGATTAGTCCTTACGGAGGAGTAGGATTCTGGAAATTCATCAGCCGGCTCCTTTAGAAAATTCGGAATGTCTGGAGGAGTAAAAACTGGAGGTGCAGACGGAGGTGGGGTCTCATCCCATTGATTCGTTAGAGGATCTCCGAATTCGTCACATTCTTCTACAACTAGAGATGGAAAATTTCCTATTCTACCTGTAAAGTTTTAAATTATAATTTAAACATCGTTACGTTTAAACAAATGTTGCTTTACCTTCCAATTCTCCTTGCCACCAACCATCGTCAATACTGTGAGCGCACTTACTCAAAACTTTTAATGATTTGCCCTTCTTCAAATATCAATTCTTCGCCTCCTTCACCATCGTAATCATATAAAGCTACGCAATAGGAAATAGGAGCATCGCTTCCACTGGTCGTTTTCTGAATAGGCATAGAAATCACGGAAATTTGTTCAGGAGATTGTGTCGTTTCCGTTTGAATTTGATTTTCCTCTTCATTATCCACTGTATAATCAACAGAAGAAAATGAAATTTGGGATTGAATGCCCGGCGTTGTTGCCGTTTGATCACGTTCAATGTCTAAATAATTATGTGGCACGTAACCTTCTTCACCTCGATAATTTCTTGCACGTAGCCAACCGTCGCCATCGCCTTCACCGACAACTTCTAATTGTTCATTTTCCACTATTGTAAGTTCATCTGGATTTTGAGCCTTTATTAAACAAATTTTAAACAATAAAGTAATAAGTACTCAAAAAAAGTTCTTACTATATAAGAATAAAGAGCTGTACATTTGGAGAGTGGTGCACTTAATGGCATTGTTTCATTAAGGTAACCATCACTACTGATTCCCATGGCTTCATGTTCGGCCCCCCAATCGACTTGGGTTGGATCATCCCAACCAGCTGTTAGTTGCTCAATCTGTTGTCTTTCTTGTTCCACTACAGCTGAAAAAAAATAATTAAAGAATCTTTCCTGAAAAGAGTAGGCATATGTTACAGACATTTAAAGCATTATTAAAATGAATTTTTATTGTGCATTTGTTATAAGATCTGATGATTTTTTGAAACATATTTTTAAGTAAATCAATTTATAATTTGAGTTTTTCATCAGAAACTGTTTACTCTTTATGCACTTTGTGATTAAATCAATGAATTGTGTTTGAGAAATGCGATTGTTGTGTATTTTTAAGGTGCAACGATTTTCATGCCACAAAACGTGATAAAAACGTGAGTGTTTGACGAAATCGTTGCCTACCCCACTCACCATCCACCTCTTGGCTCTCAAACTGGTCTTGTTGTACTTCTTCAGGTTCTCTTTCAATTTTAGCTGACTCAGTTGGCCCAGATACTTGTTCTCCATCAGCAAAATCACTGTCATAAAATGAATCCGAACTTGGATGATCCTAAAAATCGATCATCGTAATTCAATTAACCGTTACATTTTATCAAAAGGATTAACTTACCGATAGAGAACTGGCAGATCTTTGAATATCCTGTACGTTTAGAGTTTCAGCTTCCTGAAGCCATTCGTCAACGTTTACGCCTCCTTTTCTTAAATATTCAATTCTAGCTTCAGCTTTTACTTTCGAAGTCTCTGCTCGACGAATATTTTGCTTTACTTCATCTATTTTCGTTTCAAGATCGGGGCCATTAGGATCGTTCGGATCAGTTTTTTGTCCAGATTCTCTCATTGTATTATACAATTGTAGTTTTCTTACATTTTCCTTAATATTATTATTTTCTCTGGCAATTTTTGTTGCCCACCTACGAGCTTCCTTACTTAGTGTTGCTGAAGCAGATTCATGTTCTACTGTTATATGATCAACAGGATCGTTGTCGCATGGCTGTAATGAAGAAGTAAAAAATGACTACATAGATAATTGAAAATCAGACTTGCAAAATGCATTTTGTTGAAATTTCTATATTTTCAATGGTACGAAAAAATGACTATAGAAATTCTAGAAAAATTAAGATAAATTATACCTTATCAATATAAGATTTTAAGTTCCAGATTTTCACACTAAAATAAAATAAACTAAACAAAAGTTATGGACATAATAATACTTTTGCAAGTCTTTCGTGGACAAAATACTTTGTCAGAATGCTCAAGTAAAATATAGACTGAAACTGAATGATTTTTTAACTATGCAATGCCACATAATATATGTTGTTAAATATATTATATCTAACAACGTAAATTTTGAGCATTGTGCAATTTACAGGACTGCTCCTCAAATTTCTTTGTACCTCAAAATCGTATTGAATATGTTGCTTCAAAACTGGATAATAAAGGTAGCAACATTGTAAATTATATTCTCGTCTCAGCTGTTTCGCTTGATCGCGAATGGTTGTAAAAGAGTTTTCCATTGCTTTACAAGTGAGCAGTTCGGTTCTACCTAGAATTTTCCATGAAAAAGTTCCTCAATGCGTTTTTATAAAATTTTACCCATTAAACTTAAATATTCAGCTACTTTATCATAAACTCCACTTTCCATTGTGGACATGCCCAACTGTAAATCGACTATAAAATATCTGAAATTTTTTGTAATATTAGGAAGATAGATAAAAAGTAGATTAAAAAAATATTGGTCTAACCTAGTTTGATGAGCGTTTGCCGCAGCGAGGCATAGTAAGTAATCATTCCGCGCCCCCGTCGATTTTTCTTCCAATTGATCTCGTTTTGTGGAAAATTTTTGGCTATTTTTTTGTAAAGATGTGATCGATTGAAAGAATGAACCTTTCTTTTTCTTTAGTCTAAAAAAGAAAATAATGGTTATATTTTGAAACAAAACACAATGGAATATAAATTTGTAGAGTAAATCTTTATATACAGACCATGAGATAAAAAAATTTCTGACCTATAAAGGTAAACAATAATATAAGGGCTATATTATCTAAAGGTGCATGTAATACAAATGTTGAAGTAACAACAAGCATTCGTTCAAAATCGCTAATGTTCGTTGTTATTCAATAGCTTCTTCCTGTTCACTCATTTAGTTTTAACACAGAAAATTTTCCACCCATTCCCGTATTTCCGTATTATTACAACACCTATAGATCATTGTATTCGATATTTTAATCCCTATACAATCATTATGAGGATTAATATGTTTACAGTATTACTCATCTTACTTTTCTTCAATATCTCTGGCCTTGTCTCTCACGTCATGGGCTGTGTGTTCCTCATCAAAATAAAGTTTTTTAGTTTTGTCCACATCTTGAACACAAATTTGAAGTTCTTTTTGCACTATACTCAACTGATCAACTACCTAAAATTGATTTTAAAGAGTTACGATCCGTCAGCGATGCTATCAACACTTACTTTTTTGGCCATTTGCAATTTATGCGCTCGGAGGATTTTGGCGTCGTCCGCAATTTGTTGTTGGAAAACTTCTACGGCAGCCAATCTGGCTCTTGCCAATTTTTCATTTTCTTCGAGCACTGTTCTCCAGACACTCCACATACTCCTGAACATAATATTTAAGATAATTATTAATTAACATTTGAATTGTGTACGTGCCATTTTTCTTCGCCTCCTTCTAATTTTAAATCAGGAATATTAGGTATTTTCTTATTTAAATAAGCTGATGATATCTTTAGTAGAGCCTGAAATATTTTATTATTAAAATGATGTTCCAATGAAAAATTTACAGTTCGTTTTTTGATACCTCTGAATACGACTTTTCTAAAGCTGACCTCTTGATCGTAAATGTTCGAATGTCTTCTAAAAGGTCGCACTCGTGCTGATTTTTCATCACCAGCTTGTTGAGCTGTTCTGAATGGAGGTTTTTTAAGAATTTGGCATAATTTCCCTGGAACAAAATAAATTATTGCGGAGAGATTTTACTAATTCGAAAGTGCGAATTTGTGTGACAACAATATTAATTTTATTAAATTAAAAATTTTGTTTACTGATGATTGTTTTTATCAAATACTTCTAATTTGACAAGTTCGTCAAGTATAAAAGAACAAAAAAAGAAGAATCTATGTATTCTTACCGGTTTATCCATTTGAAGCACAGTTTTGAAAAAAAATTCTCGAGGAAAAAATACAATGAATTTAAATCAATTTCAATGTCATAGTTAAAAATATCAATACTAGTTCAAAAGGCAGGTACTTATACTAGTGTATAGGATTCCATTTAAATGCTTCATTCTTATCTTTGTAACTACCATATGATTAGGAAAGATACATTTTTGAAATATATAAAAATTTGCATTTTATCTCGCTGATATTTCTATATTTGGAGTAAGATTACTAAAAAGGAAATAAATGTTCAAACTATACATATAAACTCTAGTTTTTAACATATTCGTAAATTAAGGAAAAAAATGATTAACTATTATCATTTGGCAATATAATGTTAAATGAACAACTGGATTCTAAAAAATAGATGCAAACTCTAAACACCCCTTATAATTAGTAAATTCCAAAATTAGGTTAAACTGATCCACGTTGCTAAATAAAACTTAAACACATGTAGTATTAAATTACATATTTCACATAACTAATTTCGCAAAAAAGGAAACTATAAAGACGTTCAGTTTTGAACAAATAACAAAATCTTCAAAAATAAAAAGCAAGATAATTCAGCGAAGTCTATTTTTCTAAAAACTGATCCCCACCTTCCTCGGAGGCGGCTGCATGATGTCCTGGTGCAGCAATGAGCACGACCTCCAAAAGAATTGGTCTCATGCACACGCAAAATAACACTCGTCGCACTGCAGAATTCCCGAAAAGCGACAACGCTCAACTCCAGAGAGTAGGACGTTAGAGCACCACGTAGCGATTAAAGAAGTTATAGAACATGGTTATCGATTCGGCTGTCGCCCGAATGGAGAAGGCAGATTTGGGGCGGTCGAGAGTCGGCGCGAGCTCCCCGGGGGTGGCACGCTATCGACGTTTTTCGGCGAAATACCCACGCGGGGTGGGATCTTCGTGTTGCTCGCGCCTCTCTTGATTTCTGGACCGATTCGAAGGCAATTTGATCCAAATTTAAAAGTGAAATGTAAAAAAGTTGACTGGCATATGTTGTTAAAAAGTTACAAATTGAGTTTATAATCAACAGATACTAAAAATTAAATAACTGTTAATCAAAAGAATCTATTAACTCTTTAAATTGAGTTTTGTAGTACTGTATAAGTTTTATACAGAGTGGTCCATCAAAAACTTTCCATACAACGTGTTTTTTATTCGCTTTTAATTTAAATAACCCCTTTGGTGTTGAAAATGTCACATTCAATAATTGTCCCATGGGTTTCGTGTGTGAAAAATCCTATTTTGTTGACAAATTACGTTTCCCTCCCATTGACCATCATTCAGTTCAATTATGGCTGCTCAAGTAGAATCAATGCCGATGAGTTTTCCCCTAATTTTCGAACGTTGTCAATAGGCCATCCTAACATGTTTAACAAAACAAAGTTCCAGAGTCATAATTCAATAAAATTTTTATATGTTGGCAAAGACTAATAAAATTCAACCCATAGCCCATATTTAAATGTTTTTAAAGAAAATAATTTATAACAATTTTATTATTTTTCTGCAAAATCTCATCATTTGGCAACACTGCTTATTTACACGTTAACTACCAACTAGGAGTTAACTTGTAGTCAGCATTCCAGTTTAGGAGGTCAACTACGAGAAAATCCCTAGTGAATGTTTTCATATGGGGCCGTCGAATTAAATCCGGAAAATTTAATATTGAACCAAAAATCTTGGATGCTTTTGGAAAAATTATTTTTAAATGCAACTTGGTACACATTTAATAGATATATTATTGGTTCAGATTATTCAATGTAGCCTCCATTTGCTTAGACTATCTTCTCAAGCTTGGACCGGAACTAAGATACAGGCTTCACCTCCATCCTATCCATGTTAGTCGTTATAGTAAATATAGTTGCCTTTATGGCAACCTTTGTATTATGAAATATGGCGTTTAGTTTACTTCAACTACCCTCCATACGTGACAATCGAGGGGATTGCAGTCTACAAATCTGGTGACCAATTATGATGCAGATTGATGTAAAGCCAAGCCTGAGTCTTTCTGGACTTGTGAATAGGTGTGGAGTCCTATTGGAATATGTATTCTCTTCCAGAAGCTATTTTGTCCATCTAGGACTTCACAACTGTTGTTAGAACATTAATATAACCTTCAGCTTTTAATCTAAGGTCTTGTTGGAAAAAAGCGAAATATAGTTGATCTATACTCCTGTTCTCGGCTCATTATCGTATGTGCGAACTAATTATACTCTATAGCGCAATTACTACACATACCTTCGAAACACAGTACTCAGTTTGCAGATATGCGCATAACTGTGGCGACGAAGCGCCATTACAATGTATTCCGGTTTTACCTCGGCGGCCCTATACATTTTATAGGTATATTTAGTATCAGTTTTAATAATAGGTATGATCTATGTATATTCAGGATTTTATATGATATAATATTTAAACCAGATTGGTTTCTAAGACCTGAATCTTAAAGGTCGCCTTGGCAGTCAACGTGTTAACTGAGATGCTTAGTTTCAAAACCCACATTCTCCAATTTTTTCGGACAATGATATTCTCCAAACAAAAAAATCATATTTTAGACGTAGTTGTATTATACAACTGTAAACCAGTAATCTCATCTCAATACATCACACCCTAATTAAATTCTAGTTTATTTACGTTATTTTATGCAACTGATTTGAAGCTAAAACAGTTAGTGTGAAATTTTTTTTCGAATTTAGCAAAAATAACTAACGATGGAGAAAGTGAATTTTGAAACTAGGTTAGTTACTATCATTATGGCTTAACAATTACATATAATACTCAGATTCCAAAAGGTTTCTTATGTGTGCGTATACCAAAATCATTTCGAAAGGTCAATTTACTCCAAAATTTAAAAATGTAAGTAAACTACTATACCTTTCTTTTGTACTTTAACTCAGCATATCTCTGATACATTTTTCGAGTTTTCTCGTATTCCATTCTCCTCTTGCCTACCCGCTGTGGAAGTAACTTTCTTGAAATACGAATCTTTGGAAATGGCGCTTTTAAAAATGACATATGATCCGTCAATTGTTTTCGTTGTAACAACCACCGCCACCGGTGTTTATATTTGGTTGGCAACCCTATTAATTTTTTTCCATATGTTTTCCGAAAACGTAATTAAATTGTATGTGGAAGCCACTTATTTTGATTTTATTTTGAAAGATGGTCCTGACCAAGCCCATATCCTAACTGTTTTAAAAATTTGCGACGTCACATTGATATCTGATTACCCAAGGGAACAAATTATAGGGATATTAACAACAATGAAAATATTATTTTCGAACACAGATTATATTCTGTGTTTTCGAATTACATCAAATCAAAATTATACAAGGTTTGACGGATTATACATTAAGTGACAGATAAGCTCTGCGGTGCGTTATAGAGCGATCCTCAGGGAGTACGGGAAAAATAATAAAAAAATTCTTTTTGAAAGGTTAAGGGAGTTATTGAGGAAAATAAAAATTGTAAATTTGGCAACGTTCATAATTACCGGTAGTTATAAGATTATTATTATTATTATTATTTACCGCTCCCCCATCCCTAAAAGGAACGGTTACGGAGATTAAGGGCACATTATTAATTAACTAATGTGGTGAATGACAGATGCCGCTTACAATTAGATTTGATTAAAGTCACTAGTGTCAGTTTAATTGTAAAACAAAAACACCGTTGCCAAATGCAATTTTACAGCCCCTATATTAAGAAATGTTGGATTACAAATTCAAAATTTAAAGCTCATATTGAAAATTTAACATTGTTTCGAGTCCCTAATATCGAGAAGTACCGAGTGCTACGTTCTGAACATTAATAATCCAAAGAAAATTAAAAATTTAAATAGGTAACTCTTCACTTTAACATCTCAACAACTCGGTCAATTTTTCAAAAAAAAATGTAATTATTTTTTCCATACTCCCTGAGCATCACTCTATAACGTACGTTATATGCAAAAAAAAAAAGCGTACACCGTTTAGGGAGAGAAGTTTGACAATCCTATTTGGGTAAAATTGGCTTATTTAGCAGCAGGTGTCATAGGTTATCAAAAATGACAAAGCATTGTCATTGGTCGCTTTCACAGCCGGTTTTACCCAAATAGAATTGTCAAACTTCTCTCTCTAAACGGTGTACGCTTTTTTTGCATATACTGCAG